>JAAGAY010146822.1:0-21765 GCA_011801015.1 Ardeotis arabs | reverse complement strand
TTTTTTTTTTTTTTTTTTGCATATGTCTTAGGGCTAGTGGATACAACTATGGGGGGACAGAAGCAGATTTGAACTAGTATGTTGTGTCATTTCAGATAGCCTTGTCTGCTGAAGATCCTACAGTCTTGAAATCAATTTGTGAAAGCCAGCTGTCTTACCCAGTTCTGCCTCCTTTAGGGTCAGAATTATTTTAGAGTCTTTGCCTAGTGGCAAAGACAGCAAAGGCCTTTGGACAAAGGAAGGAGGACCTTTGACATACTTCTGTGTGTGCGTATGTACACATCAGTTCACACTCACAGACTTTGCAATTGGAGAATTGTAGTCTCCTAGTTCCATTTTTTAAAGCTAGCTAGACTTGTTTTACTGGACATCTTTCTTCCTCTCAATAATTATTTGCTGTATTATTTATTAAATGCATGGGGTTTTTTTGAACTGCAGAGGTCTGTTTCTGCTTTTATGCTATTATCAGCTTCCAGCCATGGAGATCAGAGTAGTAACTGCATAGTTCAGGTACAGGTTTCTTGATTTGCTGAGGCAACATTGCAGAAGTAGGTTAAGAAGGATATAGTACGAGCACACAGGGGTTTAGCAGCTGGCATAAGTGAAAGAGTTCAGATAGGCTTTTGATACGAACTTCGGATGATTTACTTAAGTATACGAAAAAATCTTATTTGCAGAAAAAAGCAGAAGAAGCTCACAAGATTTTTGAAGGTCTTGGTCCAAAAGTTGAACTGGTAAGTTGTGTGTTGTTTTTGGTTTTTTTTTTCTTTTATTCTATTTTCTGTGTTGCCAGTGTTGCTTTCATGTCTGTAATTTTGTTGTGGTAAACAGATGTAGTTCTGTGTTTATGTATTTAAAAAAAAAAAGTTTGTTTAAATACATTGGTGAATTGGGGCTTGAATGAACTGATTGGCCGCATAAGTGCAACTTTTTAAAAACAGATTTGAATCTATTTGAGAGAACAGTTTGAAATATGAAAAAATCTGAATACTATTGTATATATAAGTAGTTACAATGATCTCATTTTAAGTAATGAAATCTGTGCTTTATGTTGAATATCTTCTAGTACCTTCAGATTACTGCATCTCAGACTGAGTCCAATGCTGGCAGAATATTAAAATGTTGTTAAATATATTGTGCATGCTTTTAGAATTACATGCATTGACAAGAGTACTGAGTGTACTTTTCTAATCCAAATTGTAGCCACTTTACAACCAACCGTCAGACACAAAGGTCTACCATGAGAACATCAAAACGTAAGTGCTTTAGTGTCTTGTCATTGTGCCATTTAAGGGGTCTAGACTCAAGCATTCACTCTTTTTTTTTTTTTTTTTTTTTTTTTTTTTTTTTTTCTGTGATTTCCAAATAGGCTGTGTGTACTTTAACCATATTTAAAAGCTGAGAGTTTATGTAATTTTCCAATTTCTTTGCTGTAGAACAGTGCTGCAGGAAATGAGTTGTATGTACTGAGGGCAAAGAGAAACAGTAACTTTTAATCATAACTTAAAGATAAAAATAATGAAACTTATTTTTTAAGTTCATAATGCTGGTATTTTACCCTTTGAAAAATACAAGATTTGACCTAGATATGCCTGGTCAACTGTTCTTGAATGTACTGTTCAGAGAAGTGTTTCAAAAATTATCTCTGTCAATAAATGGTAGGAGGAATCCTGATTTTTATTGTTATTATCTATAATAACATTATAGATACTGTAACAACAGGTTGTTGCATGCTACACTTGTTATTTAGGGCAAACCAAATTCAGTGATTTTAAGTAAACTGATTGTCATATTCTGGAAGAAATGTGGATTTTGAGGAAAAGGAACTTTTTGTTTCTTCCTCAGTATAGAACTTGCTTCTCAAATTTGTATGAGCTATTTTTTGTAGTTCACTGAAGCAAATATTGTTTACAAATGGAAATAAAGCTTTAATAGATTAATTTTAAAATGTATTTAATTAAGCTTATTTGTACTCAAATTCAAATGTCCATTAAGTTGCATCTGATTACTTTGGATGTCTCAGTTCTGCAAAGAAGACAGTGAACTCATTTCTCTACAGAAAGTAATTTGTAATGTAGAACAGCATCTTAATTTTTACATGGCTATGTCAAACCAGTATTGGTTTCGCTCTGTAGCAATGTTATAAAATGCCAAAACAGTGATCATTCTATTACTACAAAAATCAGCTTATTTTCAAAATATGTATTGCTACTAGACTTTGAAAATAACTGCTGAATGGTAACTGCCATAAAAGTGCATATTTCTTACAAATACTTTTTGAGGAAATTCCATTCTGTTGTAACTATAAAGACCAAGACCTTTTCATGGCTTCTCTAGGACAGTAACTGGGAAGACAATATTTACTTTCATGTCAACCAATTTCTATACTACCGATTTTTACAAAAGAAGAAATAAATTGTCAATTTCAGATGTGAAGAAATGCATAGTGAGTTACATCCATATTACTAAGTGTTTAATTTTTACTACCATATTCTAGTATTTTGTAAGTACAGACAAAATCCTACAGATGCCTGTCCTTCAAAAACTTATCTTAAAAAAAAGTACTACTTGCTTCCTTCCTTCAAATGTACCTGTGTAGCAGTTCCAAAATGCTTGATTTTTTGAGTAATATGTTGTAAAACTTTTAACTTTAGGATTGAGTTACGAAGTGGTTTTTTTTTCCAAAGCATAATATCTTAAGCTAAATTTACTTATTTTATTATATTCTCTCTCTTGTAGTGAAGGAGAGCAACCTAGCTTGAATTGGGAAGCTTTTGTATCTCGATTGCTTATTCCAGCCATCTTCAAGAATCTTCTTTCTGATAAAATACAGTATTAGTTTGTTTCATCAGGAATTTTCCCTCTGTTTTCTACCCCTGAAAAATGTTTTTCATAATAATGATATGGCATCAAGAATCCATAGGGGCTTTGAGTAGTTTTGAAGTGCTTGATTCTTACGTAGTTCACATTCTGGTTTTTCCAATTTTGTTTTACAGAAACCAGGTGATGAGGAAAAAGCTAATACTGTTCTTTAAAAGAAGAAATCATGCAAGAAAACAACGGGTAATACTTCTGTATATTTTAAAAAGAGCACATGGTTGGTTTTCTGTCTGGATCCTTGTCTTGCATTCCCAAATGTGTCACGTAGATCCCATTGGTTAGAAAAATAAGATCTTAAGCTAAAATTCTGTTGATTTATTGGAAAATGAACTGCAGGTTTATAACTGCTTTGTTGATGATTTCACTGAAAACCATCTAAAGTACAATAAGGAAAACGCTTTTTTCTTTTATTTTCTTAAGAATATGAGTGGAAGAGACCCAGTGAAAATCTTTAACTGGGCCTGGCCTCTCTCTGAATTTCTTTTTTTTATATAGTAGCTATAGTATCTGAAAGAAAATGGGGTAGGTCTCCGATTTTTAAAGTCAGACAGCATTTTTAATGAAACTTGTGTATGTTGGATACCAGGATTAGTTGACTTAATGCTTTCTCTTGCATTCTGCTGTAGCAAGTGGCATACAAAATCAAGAGGCTGTTTTGGGTGGTGTCTGAAAGATCATTTTTGCTATTAAGAATAGCAGATTATACATCAAATTGGAAGATTCCCCCATGAAAATGTAATGAAGTATTTTTCTTCTTACGGTCCTAGGGTTTTTTTTATGTAGATGCAGCTCCCTGCATATTGCTGAGTTTGAGGACATATTGCAATTATTCCAGCCCTGTTCTGTTAATTAAAATTTTTAAAGAAAATAAAAAAAAAAAAAAAACAATTCCACTAATTAAAAGCCTGGTACCAGAAGAGATGAGATTTCTGGAAGGCAGTAGTAACAGTTACCAAATACCATTGTGATGTGTAAAGCAAATAAATAAAAATCTACATTTTTATATCCAATTCTTCACCTTCTTTCTGCTGAAAATTGGATGTATGTCATCTTCAAACTGGAAAGCCACTAGAACAGGAAACATATAGAGCCTACCCACGTTAGTGTGCAGATCACTTAGTGTATTTCTGTTTAGTTCAAAGTTTGCTTTTGGAATTTAACAGGAACAGAAAATCTGTCAGCGTTATGATCAGCTGATGGAGGCATGGGAGAAGAAAGTTGACAGGATAGAAAATAATCCACGGAGGAAAGCTAAGGAGAGCAAAACGAGAGAGTACTATGAAAAACAATTTCCAGAAATCCGGAAGCAGAGAGAACAGCAAGAACGATTCCAAAGGTATTACCATAGAATCGGAATACTCTTATAAAATATCTCTTAGGACTTAAGTTTTAAAATAATTTATAATAAAATTTGTTCAGCTTAATGGTTAAGTTTTATGTTCATAACTTTATTCTTTAAAAAAGAATATTAGCGTGTCATGAAGTTAAATATTCTTTCATGCATTTACTGTGTTTCATGGCATTGAGCTCAAGTTTCACTTCAGATCCTAAGCATCTTCATGACTCTCCTTCTTGTACATCCACTGTCTTACACGTCACCCTTTCCCATCCCTCCCTATCAGCTTTGTCAGCAATGCTAGCCTCATCGGTTTGTTGTCCTCTTGGAAGGCTTTAGTGATGTCCAAATTGTTCCTTTTCTATCCCCCTTTTAAAATCTGCCATCAAACCTCATATTTTTCCAAAAGAAATATGGAACAAGGGCTAATTAGCAAAGGGTAGTTACGTTGTGGTGGTTGGTGAGACTATATGACTTCAGCTGTTCAGATGCACAAAGAGGTTTGTGGAGTTGGTCTTAAGATAGTTGGAGCATCAGCTTCTTGTGAGCCTGTTCATTTTGGTCCTACATCTTAATTTATACTTAGTATATTCTTCTGTCACTGAATGTCTGTGTTACTCTTTTGTTTCATAATCCCTATATTCATTAGCCTACATGCTCAAAAATCATTTGACTTCTTTAATTAAAAATTTGAGTGATCTTTTATTGTACTTGCCATGTAATTTTATTCCAGACACTTTTGCTTTTTGAAGTATGCAAGCTATGACAATGGAATCCCTATTATTAAATTTTAATCTGTCAGACATTTGTTTGATGGAAACTGTACAAAGAGTCTTAAAAGGAATGAAGTACAATTCATTTGAGAGTTCACTTTCTGGTACTGTAGGTAGTTCTGTAAGTTAGAATTAGGTCAAGTTTTATTCAGTTGTGTTCGAATCTGTTTATCTAGTATTTGAAATGATTTGAATACGCCTTTGAGAGTTCAAGCTCCATAAAGATTTAATCTCATTATCTCTTGTAACCATCTGTTTAAATCCCCTTACTTCATAAAACACAGAAAAAGCAGATAGTTTGCAATATATCATGAAGTCTGCAAGATCTGGCTTTGTGGAATCAAGAAAAGAGGAAAGTAAAATAAATTGCTAGAATGGAAACAGATCTCCTACCTATAAGAAGCTTTTTACTTTGAGAGTACCTCACATCTTTGTAAATGCAAACTACCTGGGAAGGGGCCATCTCTTTGCATTATATTTATGTTCTTTAGTGTAATGGCATCTTTTTCTATAGCTGTGCTTGTAATACTATTGCCATGTAAATATTAAGGTTTTTTTGTCAGATTTTGTGCAGATTTAGTTCAGTAAAATCTTTGAACAAATTAAGATGTTTTTTCTCTCTAATTATTAGTGATTTTTATCTCTGAAATGCTCATTGACCCAGATGCTGTAATATATTATGATGATGTTCTTAAGTTCTTCCAAATTACAGCTCTCCTCATCAATTCAAAAGTTAAAAAAATTCCTTTGTTGTTATGAGTCTCAGTGCTGTATTAGTAACTTAACCAAATTGATGAAAGGCCAATTTAGTGTGGGGTTTTTTTCTTTTAAAAAATAAAATATAAAAAGCTGCCTTTCACAGCATGTGACTTGTACTAATTAAGATTATTTCAGTGCTACTGATGAACGTTTCTCATACTCAGCAGAAGCCTATGGGTGTATCTAAGACACCTACTGACAGTGGAATCGGTGGTAACGCTCCTTTTTTGGTGTTGACTCAAGCATGCCCTTCTTGCTGAGCTTTGCAAATTCACCTGTAAACCTGAACAGTTGTTTGAAATAGCAGTACATGAATGGAGTTTGTACTCTGACACTACTTAAGAAAGAACAGTCCTAACTAACTAATTTGGGACCTTGGGAACAGTATTTTAAAGAATTTTGAAGGTTATCATTGTTGTGTACGAAATCTGAAAACACAGCTATTTTCCGCTTTATTCTCGCTACTTCTATTTTCCTGTAATTCTAGAGTTGGCCAAAGAGGGGCTGGACTTTCAGCAACTATTGCTAGAAGTGAACATGAGATTTCTGAAATCATTGATGGACTTTCTGAGCAGGAGGTGAGGCTGTTGTCTGTACTTTGCTATAGAAGCATGGGAAATTACTCATTATCATTTTATTGGCAGTGAAAGGTCTCAGAGGGTTTGGGGTTTTTTGATAAGAGAAACCTTTTTGGGCTGGTTTGAGAGAGTTTGTGAACTTTGGCCTGAAACAAGTCTTACAAATACTTTTCTTCTAAGGGTTATGCATCCTAATTGTATCATAGAATCACAGAATTGTTTGGGTTGGAAGGAACCTTTAACAGCCGTTTAGTCCAACCCCCCTGCAAGGAGCAGGGACATCTCCAACCGGATCAGGTTGCTCAGAGCCTCATCCAGCCTGGCCTTGAATGTTTCTAGGGATGGGGCATCGACAACCTTGCTGGGCAACCTGTTCCAGTGTTACACCACCCTCATGTCCTGGGTTTTTCCCATGTGTCTGTGTTCATTGCAGACTTGCTACAACCTAGATTTTTACAGCTCTAACAAACGTGAAAACTCTTGCTTTCTAAAACCCTACACCATTTTAGTTTTTCATAATTTGTGACACTATTTCCTTTTCCTTTAGCTGACTCTGTAAATGTTCGTTGGGATAGTGACAACTTCTAGAAGAGTTAAGAACTGGACAAAAAGAAGTTTCAAACTAACTGTGAATGTATACTATGGTGGAGGTCTAAAGAACTGTGTAATTCAAGAACTGCAAACATTAGTAGCAACTTTTCATATTCTTTACTTTTTCTTTTATTCTTTGCCTGTAGAATAATGAGAAACAAATGCGTCAGCTCTCTGTCATTCCTCCCATGATGTTCGATGCAGAACAAAGACGAGTGAAGTTTATTAATATGAATGGTCTGATGGAGGATCCCATGAAAGTTTATAAAGACAGACAGTTCATGAATGTCTGGACTGACCACGAGAAAGAGATTTTTAAGGAAAAGTAATGGGCTTTCTTATCTTTTATTTGTTATTACATTGCAAATGACAGTTAGATACCTAACCCCACCGTAAACATTGGTTAAATCGTGAATGCTGAAACTTTTGTGCAATAATATTTGATAATGTTCCTAGTTTGATGAATGAAACATTGCGAAAGTTTTAGACTTCTCCACTTATTTTTCAATTGAGTACTCTCACATGCGTTTGGTCCTTAGGTAAGATTCTCTTAAAAGTACTTTAGTTCAGTGATAGGATTAAAATGAGAAGAGTAGGTGTATGATCTCATGATGTCAGCTAATAGCTAATTTGGGGTGCTTAGTTTGAAATTTGCACAATTTGAAAAGAGCTTTTTATATAATTTCAGTTGTGTAAATCAAAGATAGAACAGATTGTTTGGAAGACTGCTTTGCTTATTTGATCATGAATTATGTTGTTAAACTTAAATAATTTCTGATTTATAAAAGGTTTGTCCAACATCCCAAGAACTTTGGTCTAATTGCTTCCTACCTGGAACGAAAGGTAAGACCTTTTTTAATATAAGTAGAGCCTAGGGTGAGATCCCTAACTTTCCAAATGTAAGTCATTTATCCCAGCATCATTTTCTTTTCCTGGAAAAAAAATTGTAAATCCAAAAAAAGTTTCTGCTTTGACAGGATCTTACAATACTTGATCAGTAACACAGTCAGTGCATGCAAACATCCAACAAAAGTTAGTGAAATGACACTATTGACAACAATAAAAGAAAATAGCGCTTCATTTAGTTGTGATCGTACTTTCTTTTTCATGCAGGTAAGCTTCTTTAACTATCTTGCCCTTTAGAAAAGGACATAACTGGCTCTGCTGCGCCACTGTGCTAACTCCAAGAAATCTTGCCACCACTTTTCAAGTCAGTGGGATCCTACTGCTGGCTGGATTAGTCTTTAGAACAGATTTTGCATAACTGATGTAAGAACTGGTGGACAGTTAGGATTTGTTAAGATTTGCAACAGAATCTTGAATACATATGGCTGTTCTGATAAATAGAAGCTTTCAAACTTGCAAATTGTCTAGTATAGATGAAATCATGCAGACTGAAGTAGCTGAAGGGTATTATAAATACATGAGACTTGTGTTTAACACTATAATTTTATGCATAGTTATATTGTTATATTTGTGTGTGAATTCACTTCCCTGCTGAGCAAACAAATCTAATAGAGTTTTATTTTAGACTAGGGGCTGAATAGTTTAAGTGCTTAGCGAAATTAAACTAGAAATATAAATTTTTTTTCTTTTTTTCTTTTTTTTTTTTTTTTTTTTTTTTTTTTTTTTTTTTTTTCCTTAAAGAAAGCAGGAGGAGTGCTGTGTGTTCATTAAACATGTTCCCTGCTCTTCCCATTCTGATTTCCTCTTGCATCTATCAGGTATTTAGGAAGTACTGAAAAATAGAATGAAAGATATGTCAGTGACGAGATTAGGAAAGAAGGCCACATATGAAATAAAGTACGTGAACAAAGTGCTAGATGTAACAACCGAGCCTGCAGGTACTTTGAGTTTGTATCCTTAAAATAAATTTAACAACTGGGAACCAGTATAGATACGATGAGCTGAAGAAATACTCAGTGCTTTCTTGGAACTGGAAAGCTCCAGTTTGGGGAGGGGAGCGTCCTCTCAAATTGAGTTTTAGAAATCCACAGACCTTAAAATCTGAAGAGTTGTCTCAGCAGCAATACCAAAGAGAAAATTGTTGAGGCTTTGAGGTACTGTGACTGCACAAATCTGTACTGAACTGCAAAACAATGAATTAAGTAAATATTACACTTCAGGATATGTGAATTCTCTTGTCAAATAATGTAAGTTTTCTGAGAGTCCCCGTAAATGTATTTTTTTATATAAAAGAAAATTGCTGCAAACACCTTTGGTTGATAAGTTGATCTTATTCACTAGAAACAGTGATTGTTTGTGCTTTTATGATGCTGTTGTACTTAAACCTTTTAAATTATTTTCTGGTGTTCTAAGAGAAGAGATCATGTCACAGAAGACTTACTTGTGTATACCCCACAAATTATTGATTGCTTAGGGTAAAATCATTTTCATTATGCAGAGGATTTACTGAGAGCTTCTACTTGACTAATTGTGAACCGCTGTAATGGGAGAAAATACTGGAAAAATCTTGTATTTTGCCAGAGCTTCTGTTAGACTTTCTAAGCCTAATAATGCTTTTTAACAGGAAAAGGGTATTGTTATGTGTCTAGTGATAGTGAAAGACTCCAATTACAGTATGGATGATGGCAAATACAAAGAAGATGGAAATAAACGAAATTGTCCAAAATGTAGACCATCACTGTGGACACTGAACACAGATAATGCTGCTGTTCTAAGTGGCTGAATTTCATATTCCAGTATAAAATGAGAGTGGTGATCGTAACGAGTATACACATGTTGAGCAATATCTGTGCCGTATGCTGTTCTTCTGCAGCTGTTCTGAGGGGTGGAGACAGAACTGACTCAAGCTGTAATGCAATGCAACTGTAAGTTTTGAGCTATTTGGACGATCGTAACTGTATTTAAACATCTTTCAACATTATTAAACTTTAGAATATTGGAACTGGTAGCATTCAAAATTTGGATGGATTTCTCAATCCATAAATTGTTTACTTTCCTTGTATAATGCATATAAACTAGAAAGATTTTAATTACAGCCCTCTACACAAGGGCATAGGTTTGTGAACTCAACTCACTATAAAAGGAAACCCAAATTTCTTGCTCGTTGAATTTTAGCAGAGTTGTAGGTCTTAACTGCTAGTTGTTGCTCCACATTAAGTACTAGAGCAGATCACTAAACTTTGGGCAACTACTAGACAGGCTTAGTGTGTGCTCTGTGGTAAGGATGCAGATAAGTGTCAGACTTTATAGGTCTGAAGAATGTTGAGGTATACTTCCAAACTCAAGGAAATACTCTAAACATTCTAAATGGGAAATTTTACTGTTTCTGGAAGTGGTACCAAAAATTGTATTTGTGTTTCTTAATTTTGTTAATGATTAATTGGCAACATCTGTAACAGCTAGTAGAAAGAACTTGAGAGTATTGAACTGCCTTGCTTGCCAGAATTTTTATCTTACAGTTGCAGAACGCAATTCATCCCCCCTCTCCCTCCCACACCCCAGCTTTGTTTGAAGCTGATATTTTTCATATCTCTGAGGAGCAACCTGAAACTGCCTTGCTGATTGGCAAACAGAAGTCGCGTAAGATTTATGATGTGCTCCGAGATGTGCTTATGCCAATAACAGGTGCTTCAGCTTAAACTCTTAATAGTTCATGTATTTTTGTAAATTGGAAGGCAAGCAAATGGAATATTGTAGTGGAGAATGTATTAATCCTGGTAATGGTGTTGAAATCCCTTAGAGAATGTAGTAAGTACAACTTGACTCAAGTTTCAGTGTGGGGGCTTTTATTTTAGAGGATCTGAATGCCAGATTAAGGCACGTCAAGTTAAGAGATGTAAGGCGTATTGAATGCTCGTGCATTTTCATCCTCAAATAGGTCTAGAAAGGCCGTTTTATAAAATGCTGCCTAAACTGTTCCAGAATGTTTACAGAGGCAACTAAACAAGTGCATCTTAAACCAAATGTGACTTTTCAAATGAAAAGCAAGTTTTTAACAGAGCGTTGGAAGAAAGCATGGCTCTGTGATGCTTTTGCATTGATTGTAGGGAATTCTGTAACTGAATGGAGCTTCTACCCGAGTAAAGTTTTGCATTGAAGTTTGATAGCAAAGCGGTTGTCGAGAAGGGGCGTGTTTCTGTGATCTAGCTGCCTGGTCAGCAGAAACGCGTGTCTGTGGATCGAGCCGTGTGCCTTTGCAGCAGGTGGTACAGCCCAGTGATGTGACTAGACAGAAATTCGCTGTATGCCTGTGGTGGCCAATCAAGCCCAGCTCGGTGAGGATTACCTCGGGTGACCCCGGGGAGATTAGAAGGTTGTATGTGAGATGGGCAACTCTGCCTTAGGCAGCTTAAGTCGCAGAATGACACAATTTCCTGGAATAAACACGTTGCTGGGTCAGGCGGCCTCTGCTAAAGAGCTGTATGATGTCGGTGCTGGTGTGGTTTTTGTCCTTTTGAGTCGTACCATGAGTTAAAGCCCGTCCCCTTGCCTGGATAGTAAAAGTCTTAATCAACAGATGAATGTGCAGGTACGTCGCTGACTGAGGCTTCGGCTGTTTGAAGGTTTGTGTTTAACCTGCACTTGACCTATTGATTATGCATGTTAAATAAATTCACTGTGAAATAGACAACCCTGTTATTTATGAAGTGTGATGTTAAGACAGCCAGGCAAAAAGAACAGAGGATTTTCTGCAACTGTTTTGTAAATAGATTATATGTAAAATACCGAGTTTAATTTTTTAAATTTTTTGTTTTCTAAAAATACAATTTTTAACTCCTTGCTTTTGAGGCCAACCTGTCTAGCATGGTAGAAATAATTTATCTTAGCATGTCTCTGGCATCTTACTTGAAGGAGGTTTTTGCATAACCAAGTAATGTCAGCATCGTAAATGCTAATAATTTGCAGCAAGATCATAGTGATGAGTATTTGAGTTTTCTGCTCCAGTTCACATTAGCAGAATGTCGAAACCAAGTCCTTTTTGTGACTATTTCCAGCCTTAGTTTTGTCAGTGAAACAGTGACACCTGCTGCTACGCTTACAGGAAGGTTGGTTCCTCTGTGAAAAAGAAAAGCCTGTTTTGAGGAATTTTTCAGTGGACTGTAAAATCTGAGTTAATGGCTAGAACAGCAATCTCATATTCTCTGTCCTCGTGTTTCCATGAATTGCCAAGTGTACTTCGGATATTTGTTTGAGAAGTAGCTTTATATAAATATTACATGTATTTTGCTTTTTGAAGTTGACTTGCAGAGTCTAGTGCCCAGTAAGGAACAAGTCGGTTATGCACACACCAGATTTGAGTGGAGAGCATCGGGGTGTTGCAGTTCTTCTGAATGGGTGACTCGGTTGACAGTTGATAGAGGTGGTTTGTTTAACCTGCTCAAGCCCCTTCAGTGTAACTCCTGTGAATGGTTCCCTCTGTGTGTCCATATCTCACTCTCCACCCTGTTATGTCCATAGTTTCTTATGAAAACCTATTTAAGACAGAATTTAAACTGTAGTCCTGCATTTTAAATAAACCTGTATTTTCAGAGGGGAGGAAAAGAGCTCTTTCTTCCTCCTTCCTCTCCCCTTGCCTCTAACTGGAGTCCTGCCTGCTGTAACCGCGCCTGCAGCCTCAGGCTTGCTTTCTTCATTCCTGTTGTGTGGTGCCTAGTGCAGAAGGCTTGGGTGTTTCTGTGGCACTCGGAAGATCACCTCGGTACAGATGCTGTTCCGTGTGAGTGGGCGGTATGGATCAAGCTCTAGATGCTTGATGTTGGTTGCTGACTTTTGAGGCTCATCAGGAGAATTCATTCATTTGCTGTTTGCTTCATGGAAGGGTTCTGTGAGTCTGCGGAGTGGGTTACATGATTTATTTAGTGGCAGACAACTACTGCTTGGTATTTTAGCTTGGAGAGGAAGGAGTTTGCAGGTGAGCTATGGACGTAGAAATTCCATAGTGTTGGAAAGGGAAATGTTTTAGCTGTATGCAGATATATTATTGTGGATGGCAAAAAGCAATTTTCAGGCTTTTAAATATGTTTAGGGAAGATAATAACACTAAAACTTAAGGAAATATTTTCTGTAGCCACATTTGATAGATCTTTCCTAATACTTTTTTTTCTCCTGTATGAGCATTGTAATTTTTCTAATGCTTCCTTAAAATGTCACAGGCTATTCAGCTTATCTAATGTTAGGCCACCTCTAACAGTGAAGTTGGAGAATGCTGCAGCTATTTTATTTTTTTGTATGCGATAAGAAACAGCAAAAGTGTTTTGTGCTGTTTTGCTTAGGATAATAATGGATAATGACAATTACTTTGTCATTTGTCAGTGCTTACGTGCTTATAAAACTGTCATCTCAATAAATATTATGGTTTAAAAAAAATAATACTAGGCTATAATTTTGCTTACATAAATTCACTGGAAATGTAAGTCTAAAATTCCTGACTTCATTTTTTGAACCATTTTGTTTCTTAATTACTAACAACAGTTTTGAGAAGGCAGCTTAGAGTTGATCATAATGTTCATGCTGGAAGATCTGCTTCCAAGTTGCGAGCTATCAAGTTTCACTGTTTTAAAATGGACAACGTTAAAAATAAAATGTGAGAGGAGCAACACCATTACAACACAAGATGTTGGTCAGACCTCTCTAAACACTTTTAAAATGCAGCTGTTCCTTTCCAGTGCGGCATACAACAGCACATGGATTCGTTGACACACGTATGTGTCTACATTATCAGCTCTGTGCTGATGCTGCAAAACAAACCTGTACCTCCGTGGAATTTGTAAGACAAAATACTGCATCCGAGTAGGACAGCTGACCAGAAAAAACCATAAGAGAAAATGAATTGAGGTACTGAGGATAATATAGAGCTAATATATGGAAACTGCACATTCTGTGGCAAGGGGGAATTCTGAAGTCTGGGAGATCCTGCCTGGAACATCGTGTTCATCTCGGTTTCAGGGTGCAGATAGGTATTACAGTTTTTGGAAGAGGCATCTAACTGTAATGTTGACCCGTGTGCAGTGACTGTAACTTAAAATATTATGAAGTAGGAGGTAAGGCAGCATCAGTGTTTGTGCTGCTCTGAATACAAGTTGCTGCACCTTTGTGTGATCGGGTTGTTATAATGTGTAAATCCTGTTCCATTTCAGCAACAAATTGCTCGTCCTTCTCAAGAAGAAAAGGTAGAAGAAAAGGTAGAAGAGGAAAAAGCAGAAAAAGCAGATAAAAAAGAGGATGAAAAGAAGGATGAGGAGGAAAAGGATGAGAAGGAGGAATCAAAGTAAGTATATGTACTGAAAATGCATTAACTCACTCTGGATTGCACTTTTTTGCAAAGATCAGAGCAGGATTCGCGTTAGCCTGATGGTGAAATCTGGACTGAAAACTGTTCCTATTTAGGTTAGGTTTTTAAACAAGTTTTTTGACGTATTACTTTCTCCATCTTTCTAAACTAATCAGACTGGTGGAAAAAGCCATGGGACTATTTTTTGCACGTGTAATAATTTTCATATCTTATTAGATCAGGGTTTTTTATATGTTCTATCACAGTGTTCTTATTTCCTTTGAGGTTGATAGTATCATGTATCTATGTTATTCTCTACAACTCTAAATTGTGGGCAGTAAGTGAATTTTGTTTCACTAAAGGAGTCTTTTGGGTTTGTGGAGTTTCGTTTGTGGTTTGTTTGGGTATTTTACATCCATATTCAGGAATATCTGCCCATAATGGCTATCTGAATGGGACTGAATGTATTTTAACTATTCCCAGAGAGAATACCAAAGAAAAGGACAAAACTGAAGTTGCACCAGAGGAAACAGAGGAAAGGGAGCAGGCCACTCCTAGAGGCCGAAAAACTGCCAATAGTCAAGGTCGTCGTAAGGGCAGAATCACCAGATCAATGACAAATGAAGCTGCACAAGCAAGTGCTGCTGCAGCTGCAGCCACTGAAGAACCACCACCACCTCTTCCACCCCCACCAGAACCTGGTGAGTAGCATTTCTGGGACACTTGGAGGCTCATCTGATCGTCAGCACTGACATAGCCAGACTCTTTTCTGTGCATGCAGTGCACCTTTTTCTTTTACTTCTATTTAGTATTACATCTTTATTCTTAGGCCTGTTTATAATTTTGTGACTGTATGGTACTGTTAAACTTCACGAGTGTAACTTCATGAATAGCATATGTGTAATCAGATGACTCCGTTAGAACCATGTGGGGGAAAAAAGGCTGTTCAGCCTTTCTGTGATAACAGTGTTTTCTCTCTTTGCAGGATTAATGATGGATCTGTAGAGATCCAAATGCCTTTGACACAGATTGACTTACAGGCTGTAGCTCACAGAGGTTATTGTTAAATAAGTAGGCCTGATATTTGAGTACTTCAGGGAGTTTCATGATCTGAAGTAGATTGTAGCAAATTACTTTTGTTTTTGTTGTTGTTTCTGCATTAAGATGGCAAGAGATTTCTTTAAAATAAAATCTTACTGTCTTGGCAGGTATGGTTAAAAAAGGCTATGCTGTCTCTGACTGCATTTCTGAAAAGGCTGACATAATTTGTGGTGGTGGAGAAATACGAACAAATAGAATACCTTGTGGCTAGTAAATAATTATCCAGGATGATGGGGCAGGTTTTTTGTTCTGTTTTGGTTTTTTTTTTTCCTTACAGTGCTCTGCTGTGGCAAAGTTTGTTGCTCCTAGCTCTTCAACTGAGTGGTTACAGAGAGCTGCTATTCTAGAATTTGTAACAACTCTTTTGTTCCTCAGATATTCTGCATATCCTAAAGAACAGAGTTAGTGTGCAAATTAGTTCTCATTTAACTGTAAACATCAGAGATTGTGATAGACAGTCTTGCTCAGTTGACATGGTGGGGTTTTGTCAGCAGCTAGACTAAGGCAGTAATGTTTTTTGCTTTTTTTTCTTTTTTAAACCATATTTGCAGAATTTTCTGGAAAATCCAAAATAGCTTTTCAGTGAATCGGATAGTTTATAATGTCCTACTTTTATTGTTTATTAATGGGAGTTGTTGAAGATGGATCAGTTGACTCAGGGATGCATGATTGCCGTAATAGTGAATCTTAGTCTTCTCTCTGATCAGTGTCTTTGTTTCTCTTTCAGCTTCTGCAGAGCCTGTAGAGACATCCCGCTGGACAGAAGAAGAAATGGAAGTTGCTAAAAAAGGTAAACCTTGTAAAGCTTTTGACTGAGTTCTGAATACTTGTATTTACAAAATTACTGTAATTTACTGAATTACTGAATATGAGTGCTGTGATTTTTTTTTTTTTTTTTGCAACACTATGCTGAATGAATAGTTGAATAGTTTCAAATTTGCTGTTGTTTTTTTCTGAAAAGAAAAAGGCAAACATCTTTAACAGACAGAAACATTTTTTTGAGACTCGTGTTGACTTTTTTCATGTGGCCTACTTAGAACTGTTTCTTGTTGTGTTTGGTCCGTGGAACTCCGTGAAACAGATGTGAAGCTGTGTATGTTGTATGTAAATTTTCAAAGCAATGTGTTTGTAAGTTACAAAAATTCCTTTTGTATAAGACATTCCTTTCATAGAAAGCTAATGTAGTCTGTAACTTGTCTGTTAATTTGGCAGATAGTTACCCATAAATTTTATGCATAAAATTAGTATTTTAGTAGAGGTGTAACATAGCAACAGCAAAGAGTTAAGTTTGAAGGCTTCATAAACAGACATTCAGGTTGAGAAAGCTTTTTTTTTTTTTGCCCTATAAGTAGTTGTCAAATACATTGTCATAGTGAGAGTTCTCTTACAGACTGCAGTGCTTCCGTATCTTACCTTCCCATAGGCATTGATGTTCCATTTATTTGGGTTTGGATAGCTGAATTATTTATCAAAGTAAGTATTGGTTCTTATATGTTTGAACAGGCCTAGTGGAACATGGACGAAACTGGGCAGCAATTGCCAAAATGGTTGGGACGAAGAGTGAAGCTCAATGTAAGAACTTCTACTTCAACTATAAAAGGAGACATAATCTGGACAGCCTCCTCCAGCAGCACAAACAGAAGGTTAGTGCAGCGGGCATCGAATATCTTGCAGGGGAAAACTTGGCATCTTTCTGAAGTTGTTCATCACGCTTCACTAGGACTGTTTTGCAATCACCACTTGTTTCCTTTTCTACTTGTTTTTGTGTTGTGACATAAATCTAGAAAAGGCGGCTGATGCTCACTGACCTGTGATACTAATCATTTCTTGCTTTAAAATGCTGTAGAAAAATTTCTATCAGATAGAACACTCAAACCTGAATAATTCTTTGGTGCTCTGAAAACCATGTTCTCTTTAGTACACCAGCAACTATAGAAGTTCAGATCATTGCTGTAGAACAGTTACCTTGAAATACAATAAGCATTAACCTTACAAAATAGAGCAAGAGAATTGGTAGACCAGTAACTGAAAATTTTGGAGCATCTAAAGTAGAATCCTGAGTGTTGGAATCCTCTAAACTGTGGTGTTATCCTAGTCTTCTCTCACTGAAGTGAGAAACACCAGTGGATGTGTTTGCTGCACTAGTTCCATTGTTCCCCCAAACATATCTTGGAACAGTGGTTTGTTCCCAAACTTATGTTTGAACAGGGGCAGCAAAAGCTGTCCAGAAGTTGAAAGAATGTACCCTTGCGAATGAATCCCTACTAAACAGAGATTCTCTGTCTTTCATTTCAACCTCAGATTGGTAAATGACAAAGTGCATGTAAAAGGAAATAATACTTGCAATTTTTCAGTAGAATGTAAATGTCGTGTCTTTATCAGTCTTCACGAAGGCCCCGTGAGGAGCGAGATGTATCACAGTGTGAGAGCGTAGCTTCAACGGTGTCAGCTCAGGAGGATGAAGATATCGAAGCATCTAACGAAGAAGAGAATCCAGAAGACAGTGAAGGTAAATTTTCTGGGAATGAGACTTGTGTGTGCACAGAAAGGGATGTATGTTTTGTGCCAGTTGCATGCTCAGAAAGCTGTGTTCCACTTCATAATGTAGTGCTCAAATACTATGTTTCAGTTAGATTTTAGCAACTGGAACTCACTTCACTAGTTGTATCTGGAGGGGAAGAAGCATTTTTAGTATTGAGCAGCCTTAAGGTGTTATTGCTTTGTATTCTGAGATGCTTTGACTATGCTGTGTTCTAGAGGATAAACTGACAGCACCTGGTCAAAAAATTGCGCGTGTTGAAACAAGTTGAATCAAATATGTTTAACCTTTGCTGGTTGATTGTCTCAGTAAAGCTTCAGAGAGGCGAGTTTAAGTGTTAGGGTTTTTAAAAGTGTTGGTTGCAGCTGCTAATAGTTATAGGCACTCAACTTCAGTCAGTCTTGGCCAGCCTTTTGTGACGCTATAAGCAATAGGATTCATAAATGATGAATCAGAGAATATGACTAAAGTGTTGGGGATTTTGAGTTTTGGTTGGTTTTTGTTTTCTTTTGTTTTAAGCTGCAATGTGTGTGTCTGTAATTCAGCAAATTGTCCACTTCTATAATAAGTCAAAATTAATTACTTGTTTTACACATGGGTTCAAATTGGTGGATCCTTATTGCATCCATTTGTTTAACAAACATTCTTAAAATACTGATGTAGTTCTAAGGAATGAAGACTCTTACCAGAAGATAAGATTTGAAGATAACATCTATCTTCTAGATGTTGCCATAGTTTTTCACAAATGTTTTTATTTATCTGAAAGCTATTTATAATATAATGGGGTTCATGAGCTAGGCTGAAAAAAAGGAGGGAAGTTCTTTACTGCAAAAATCAATACCCTTCCATAATCGGTATCCAGTTGTTGATGCTTTTTACACCTTTCATAGAGCAAGGAAGACATTTTCAAGAATATGGTGGTGATTCACAAAGGAAGTAAACTAGAACTGTTAATTTACAGCAAGAATTGCAAGTCAGCAGGTCTAGAAAATGTGATTGATTTTTCCATGTAAAATCAGCTTTTTGTCACTTCTGCCAGTGATGCCTCTAAAACATGTTAATTGAAATCATTAGTGCTGCGCCTTAGGTACTGTGTTGACTCTAATCTTGTAATAAAGCTGCATCATCCATGGAAGTACAAAGTCTCTGACATGTGCCCAAGAGTTCACTTGGCTGGCTCTCTAAGATCAGAGCTAAGTAGTCTTATTTCCACAATTCCAGTCTCCCTTCTTAACCTGTACCTACTGATTTTTGGTTACTCTCCCTTTGTTAGTGACTCCTTCAAGGCAATTGTCTTGTGTTTTGGGACAGCAGACATACATTTGGTTACTCTAAAGCAGCAGTTCATCGAAGCCTAGTTAGATTTCATTAACTTTGAACCTTTATGCCAAAACTTATTTCCCCCCGCCCCAAGGTGCTGAAAATAGTTCTGATACAGAAAGTGCTCCATCTCCAACTCCAGCAGAACCTGCTAAACCAAGTGAAGAAACTCCATCTGAGAGTGCTGCTTCGAAAGGAACCACTGAGGCAACAGCAGAACAAGAATCCACCGTTAAACCTGCAACCAGCACATCTCCCTCCTTAACAGCCCAAAGTGTATCAACAGCTGAAAGTCAGAACCCTGAGCCGCAGGTTAAGGAAGAAATAAATAATGAGGCAGAAGAGCCTATGGAGGTTGACAGTAGAAGCCATCCAGTTGAAGCTAAGCCTGTGATTACTCTTCCAGTGCATACCAAAGTAGAACCTGTAGAGACTGAAATGAGGCTACCAGAGAATATTCAAGTGAAAATAGAGAGTGATACCAAAGAGAGAGAGATGGAGAAACCCAAGGAAAAGTCAGAACCAGAGGAAATGGACTATAGTCTGTCACAACAAGTTGGTACGGCAAGACAAGAATCCCATTCAGATAACGATTCGAGTGCCACCTGTAGTGCTGATGAGGAAGTTGATGGAGAACCTGACAGACAAGGGTGAGTTTAATTGTTTAGCGTTCAAATATTGCCATCTATAAGAAGTTGTTTAAAAAGTGGTTTTAGTTAACAGTGATCCAAAAGCTGTAATCATTAGTGACATTTTTGTGATGAGTTTCTACCAGGGAAAGAATTTCTAGAGAGTCTTTGCTGGAAGTCCAACAGAGGGAAATGTTGATTTAAAATTTTGATGAAAAGCCAAAAGAAGGTGGTTCTAAGGCAGGGTAAGGAAAATTCCATGGTGATAAACTGACTAGATAGGTAACAAACTAGTACAACTACCTGGAAAGCCAGAGAATGAGGGAAATCAAGCCATTTGGCATCTGTTCAGAGAATGGGAATTGTGTTAAATGATTATTTGGAAAGGACAGCAGCTTACTGAAACAATGAAAATTTGCCAGAGTAAGAAAAGAGATTCAGGATGCTCCTGGCATGAGTTTCCATGATGAGTAGGTCTGTGGTACTTCTGGTGCGGAGGGGAAGATCTTGTTGCAGGACTTTCTGATACACAGCTATTTGAAAATTGGTGACCAACTGAAAAATAAAGTATGTAATGTGGAGAATTTTGTAAAATGTCCTAATCTGTCCACTAAGAAACTCAACAGTGATTGTGTAATTGCATCTGTACTGAAGTTCTTTGCTTTGGTTTGGTTTTGTTAGTTTGTTGTTTTTACACAATACTTAAGAACAAGTCTAGACATTCAGAAGTAGATTTGGAATATTTTTATAGTGTGATTGGTTAGTGTAGGATCGTACATGGGCTCTCCATTCCTTTTAGTGAAAACCTGTTTGAATGTAGAGCCAAAAATTTGGAGATGGAATTGTTTTAATTGATTCTTGCTCTCACAAACTCAGTTTAGTAGAATGCATCTGAAACTCCTTGAATTTGACAGGGAAAACAGCATGAATATATTTTTCAGTAGGAGATGAAATTTGCTTTAAAAAAAAAAATCCAGAGGCGTAAAATACCGATATTTTTGTTACCTTTTAACGTTCACATTTATCTGTTTGTATAACTTTTAGAGTCCCATACCCAGTTATTGTCATCGAACTATGTTATATCAGTCAGTGAACTGAATCTCTGGAACTGTTAATAATAGAGTAGTGAAGGTATTTCTCACTCTTACTGGTCAGTGTCTGTAAACCAATGGGCAAGCGTCCTGAGAAATGGATGACCTCGTTCTCCACAGTGTACAATGACTTCACGGAAATACTCGTTCCTGGGAACTTATCCCTAAGCACTGCGGATAACCCACATGAGTATACAGGGCTTCACATTGACAACGCTGCGTGTCTTTGGAACCTTTTAATGTTTTAGGGGACAGCTTGAACCGCTGATGATATTTGAAATCTTTTTCATATTCTGCTGGTGCAATTCCGATGCATAGCGTAGCGTCGGAGCCAATGCCCCCTCCCTCCCAGTGGTCTTAATATACATGCAGTACCAAGGATAGATGTTAAATGTCAAAAGTATCCCGTGTCATTGTGCTGCATGTGCTCTTTGAAGAGTGCAGTTGACGGTGTTTCTGCAGTTTCTTGCCTCTTCAGACATCATCTTTCCACTTCACAAATATATTAGCCTTCCATGTGAAAGCAGTCTATTGTATACCACTGTTTGTTTCATGTGGATTAAATATATCTAGTGTTTCCTATCTATTTTTTTTCAAAGCATTCTGTAAAAGAAGGTTGCATTCTTGCAGTGCTGTGCATATAGGAACAGCATACATAAATTTCTGGTATTGGAGATTCAGAGCACTTTTACTATTTCAGTGTATTCTAAAAATACAGCAGTGTCTGCCTGTTCTACCAGATGTGCTGAGGGACAAAATGTAACATGATTTTGTTTTTTCGGCCATTTGTTCAGTGTGTTAAATGTGTTGGTTTTTTTGAAGTTGAGAGGCATACTTTTGCCTGTAAAATTTTTTTTAAGATGTCTAATCTTGGTCTTTTTGCTAATATTGTTCCCTTCCTTCTATCTCTTTTTTTTTTTTTTTTTTTTTT
>JAAGAY010146820.1:10475-30620 GCA_011801015.1 Ardeotis arabs | reverse complement strand
CTTCGCGGCTCAGCAAAACTCTGTCTCAGCTTATTTCACTTTTCTCATTTTATCCTTTACCTTGTTCATGGTTCCGTATCCTTCTACATCTTCTTTCCTACTGTTTCTCACCGTCATGCATTTTTTATGTCACTTTGTGCTTCAGGCTTATCACGTAGAAAGCCCTGCTTCTCCCCAAATCCCCTCGAGTCTTCTTGTATCCACCTTAATAGTGTCTCTCAGCTGTTGTCCCAGAAACTGCATTTTTTTTGGAGTTAGAAAACTCTTCAAAGTGCAGCTTTTGTACTGTCAAAAAGCAGAAGCTTTTCCATCTCCACCTTAAAAGTAAGGAGTGCACTTGAGAGAAAGATACTTTTGCAGATGTAGAGCCACATCTCTACTGTCCTCTGGGGTTCACAGGTTGGCCAAGACTGACAGACTCCATCTAAGGACACTTTTGAATGTTTTGGCAAATGGTTTAAGCTCTTCCCTGTTTTATTTAGTTGCAATTCTAAAGGAGGACTTGTTCCCACTTAATACAAGGCTAAAATTGCTGTAAACCTTAGGTATTGGTGTTCCCTAAAGAAAGAAAGAAAAAAGTTTTATTCAGTTACAAGCCTTTGAAAAAATGCATATATACTTTTAAGCATGAAATGACAATTGCAAAAAATATCTAATTTGAGGGAGTGGGTGCAAAGCAAATATATTAGGAGTAGACATGAGAAAAAGTTAAGCTTTTTTCCCTCTCTTTTATGCTTCTCCTTTACCAGTGCTCTGGAGACTGAAAATAACTCCACTCTCAGTGATGTCATCACCATTAGAGGTGCTCTGTCAGCTTAATTTGTTTTCTGACTTCAGCAGGGGAAATAGAATCTGACTGCTGACTCACTTGTTAGGTCTGAGGTAAAGTAGTAATGTTTATTTCATCTATTTGGCGATGAGTTTGGAGCTTTAAATATCCACTCCCTTTGTAGCAGGTACAGGTACTCCTATTCATGAAGGAAAAAGGAAATGATGAGTCTGAAATAACTCTACACTCTGTTATCATAGAGAAGATGTTATCTAAAGCAGGAATATATAAGATTTTTGCAGAGTTGCCCTACTGAATAGTTTTCTTCTTTCATACCAGGCCACAGTGGTGGTCTAGTTGTTGGTTGTCTGGGGTGGTTGAGTTGTTACCTTAACCTCAGCCTCAGCAGCTGACACAGTACCAGTGGTGTCAGCAAACGATGGTTTGGCTGCAGACCCACTGTTCAGATGCTTTTATTTTTCTTTCTTGGCCTGCCCCCTAATGTCTCTGCAAGCTGAAATTAAGAAGTCTTGTGGAAAATCAGTATGCAAATGGACCCTCTTTTGTCTATTTCATTATCCTTTGTTTTCCTTTGTACCTATGAGGTTGGGCAGAATTCCTCTTGCCCGAAAATAATATTTTTGATGTCTACATTACATATTTTGAGAAAAAAAAATGTTGCAGTTTAGTTTGGACTGGCAAAGTAGCAGCAAATGGAGACTTTTCCTGACAGCATACTTTTTTTGGCTCTCCTTTATTGAAGTACCCGGGGGCCAGATCCTCTGCTGGCGGAAGATAAGAGGAGCTCTAGGTTTTTTAACTACTTTGCATCTTCTGCAGATTTAAAGCTTTGACTGCCACTGACTCGCCTAAGCGAAGTGGAGTTGTGTCCATAACCAGAAGATAAGACACATTTGAATGCAATGAATGGCTGAAAATATTTAGAGCAAGGAAGAACACACACAAGAAATAACAATAAGAAAAAAAGATACAGATTGTTTCAGTCATGTGGTTTTCCTCAGGATGTTTAAGTAGCGTTGCCTTAGTTTCAATTTATTTTTCTGTAATCCTTAGAAGTTATTTAATATCAGATCTAATCTTATTTTCTGCCTTTAGCTTGTTTGTTTTTAGTTCCTCCTTCTAGAGTTTTAGTTGGAAGCTACTCCTTGCTGATTTTTTACCCTTTTGTTAGGAGGATGCAGGAGGAAAACATGCTGCCATATTTCTAAATTCTCATGGACTCAATTAATCATTATTTTATTTGTCACACTTATAATAATGTGCATGCATTGTAATGATAGAACTGTGTATTTCTGTAGGAAAAACCAAGGAATTCTAGAAATTGATGTGACAACATTAACAATAGTCTTTTATAACTCTTCCCCCTGGATTAATTTCAATTGTATAATGTATCTTTTTACAAACAAACTGTGAAAACTAATGGCAACATTCCATTTAAATAGGAGGTAGATGGGAAGGTAGGGTACTAGTACATTAAAACAATTAATACAATTATTTTCCCATTGAAACCATAGGCATAATTCAAATAAATACGTACAAGAGCAAAACTCAATCTAACTTTTAAACTTTCATTTTATAGTGGCAAAGTTCATCCATAGAGGATCACTGCATAGCATCATTCAACTTAGGAGCTATCAAAACAGCTTTCTGATGTAACACCATGCCCTTAAAAGACATTGTCTCTGTACTCAGCATCAGATGCTGGCTCTGTGGGCATTTTTAGGGCATCTCAATCCCCAGGTGTAAGAAATCTGGAAAGGAGAGGAAGAAACCAGCATGGATGAGTCAAGACCTGCTGGTCAAACTGAAGGGCAAGAAGGAAACGTACAAGCAGGGGAAGTAGGGACAGGTATCCTGGGAAGAATATAGGGACACTGCCCAGTTGTGTTGGGATGGGTTCAGGAAGGCCAAGGCCTGGGGCAAAGAAGACAAAGAATAATAATAATAAGGGCTTCTACAGATATGTCAGCCAGAAAAGGAAGGTCACAGAAAGTGTACCCCACTCTGATCAACAGGACTGGCAAACTGGTAACAATGGATGAGGAGAAGGCTGAGGTACTCAACAACTTCTTTTTGCTTTAGTCTTCACTGGCAATCTCTCTTCCCACCTCTTGAGTGGATGGACTGCAAGACAGGGACTGGTGAAGCAAAGTCCCTCCCACTGTAAGAGAAAATCAGGGTCAAGATCACCTGAGGAACCTGAACTTAGAAGTCTCTGAAACCTGACAAGATGCATCCCAGAGTCCTAAGGGAATTGGCTGATGTAGTTGCCAAGCCACTCTCCATGATATCTGAAAAGTCATGGCAGTCAGGTGAAGCCTCAGTGACTGGAAAAAGGGAAACATTGCATCCAAAAGAGGAGAAAGGAGGACCCTGGGAACTACTGACCTGTCAGCCTCACCTCTGTTCCTGGGAAGATCATGGAACAGATCCTCCTAGAAGCTGTGTTAAGGCACTTGGAGGACAGGGAGTTTATTTGAGTCAGCCCTCATGGCTTCATCAAGAGCAAGTCTTGCCTGACCAATCTAGGGCCTTCTGTGATGGAGTGACTACATCATTGGACTAGGGAAGAGCTACGGCTATCATCTATCTGGACTTCTGTAAGGCTTTTGACATGGTCCCCCACAACATCTTTCTCTTTGAATTGGGGAGATATGGAGTTGATGGATGGACTATTTGGTGGATAGGAAGTGGTTGGACGGTCACATCCAGAGAGTAGTGGTCAATGGCTCAATGTCCAGATGAAGATCAGTGAAAAGTGGTGTCCCTCCAGGGTCCATACTGGGACCAGTACTGTTTAACATCTTCATCAGTGATATAGACAGTGGGATTGAGTGCACCCTCAGCAAGTTTGCAGATGACACCAAGCTGAGTGGTACAGTTGACACATCTGAGGGACAGGATGCCATCCAGAGGGACCTGGACAAGCTTGAGAAGTGGGCCCATGTGAACCTCATGAGGTTCAACAAGGCTAAGTGCAAGGTCCTGCATCTGGGTTGGGACAATCCCCAGTATCAATACAAGCTGGGGGATGAAGGGATTGAGAGCAGCCCTGTGGAGAAGGACTTTGGGATACTGGTGGATGAAAAGCTGGACATGAGCTGACAATGTGCACTCACAGCACAGAAGGCCAACTGTATCCTGGGCTGCATCAAAAGCAGCGTGGCCAGCAGGACGAGGGAGGTGATTCTGCCCTTCTACTCCGCTCTGGTGAGACCCCACCTGGAGTCCAGCTCTGGAGCCCTCAGTACAGGAAAGACATGGACCTGTTGGACCAGGTCCAGAGGAGGCCACGAGGATGATGAGAGGGCTGGAGCACCTCTCCTACGAGGACAGGCTGAGAGAGTTGGGGCTGTTCAGCCTGGAAAAGAGAAGGCTCTGGAGAGACCTTATAGTGGCCTTCCAGTACTTAAAGGGGGCCTATAGGAAGGATAGGACAGACTTTTTATCAGGGCCTGTAGCAATAGGACAAGAGGTAGAGCTTTTAAATGAGAAGAGGGTAGATTTAGACTAGACGTAAGGAAGAAATTTTTTACAATGAGGGTGATGAGGCACTGGCACAGGTTGCCCAGAGAGGTGGTGGATGCCTTATCCCTCGAGATGTTCAAGATCAGGTTGGACTGAGCTCTGAGCAACCTCATCTAGTTGGGAGATGTCCCTGCTTACTGCAGGGGGTGTTGGACTAGATGACTTTTAAAGTTCCCTTCCAGACCAAACTATTCTATGATTCTGTGATAAAACCGAACACAAGTTCAGCAAAGGGTAGTTCAGCTTGACTTTTTAGCTGGAGGAAGAAGCTAATACTGATGTTAATTACATGCCTTTAAAAATGCAAATCTTCATTACAGCTGTTGTTCTTAATTCAAAATCAGTTAGATTTACTGTGTGTCACAATTCCCAGTGGCAGTTTTTAAGCACCAGGAGCTGCCTTGATACAAAAGGCTGCAATCAAGGACTTGCCAAAATTGAATAGATGCCCGTATCGACATGCTTATTATAGCACTTCTGATGTAATAAGTGCCAGGTGGATGCATGGACTATGAGTGAATAAAAAATACAGGCAAGGGCTGGATGTTTACATGGGAATACAGCCCACATGTGTCCCAGAGTCTGCGTGACCTTTGGTTTTAGACATCTCTAGTACTAAACTAGGGATTTATTGGAGATAGATGGGATGGATCACAGAGTGGGATTTGTCTGCCTAAATCACCTTGGACAGCTACCTTGAAGTTGATGAGCCTGGCCACTGACATTTAGCTGGCTAAAATTGTATGAATGAAACCATTCCCTGCAGAAATATCCTGGGGAAAGTGTTGTGGGAGTGCCAGGTGGGAATGATGGAGGGGATAAAGTGCTTTGGGGTATATTAACTGATCAGAATCTGACTATGAGCCACTAATGAGAAGCTTCCTTGAAGCACAGTGCTTAGATGTGTCAATTGAGGCAATTTTTTTTAAAAAAAGGGATATATCATGCAGGTGTGTGTGACTTCCAAAACCTTATCTGGAGTATTGTATGCACTTCTGAGCATCAGTGACTGAGGGAGAGGGAATTCAGACTGGAACAGGTGCAGAGAAATTATGACGGTAATGAAAAGTGTTTTAAAGAAGAAAGCTTGCTCAGCTTAAAAAAGCAAAGGCGGAAAGAGGTCATGGTTGCTCTCTGTGAATGCAAAACAGGTAAAACACCTGGAAGGGAAGGAGCTATTTATGCTAAAGAACCATACTGGCACAGGAATGAATGAGTATAAATTGGCCATGAGTAAATGTAGATTGAAGGCTAGGATGGCTCATAACCAAAGCAATAAAGTTTTGGTTGTTTTAAAACAATGGAAATAAGAAAGGACGGAATCTACATAGTTTTAAAACAGAACTTGGTCGGTTTGTAAAAAGGAAGATGCAGGTTGGTTGCTTGCAATAGCAGATAGGTAGAACTTGATACACTAGGAAATTCCATCCAGTCCATTGCTCCTGGGTCAGTCGCTAACCTTTCTACTTGAGCAGACATAGCCAGTGTCAGTAACAGATGAAACTAAAGCTAAACTAAAACTGAAATACTAGTGGCTTGCTGTGAGAGGGTGGGTAATTATTTAGAAGATAACAGGCCCCTGCAGATACCAGAATCAAGTTCCTGCTGGCAGTGTTCAGGTATTTAGGCAACATACAAACTTGGTTAAATAAAGACAGCTAGGGTAAGGTAGGGAATAAAAAATAATGCGTTGTAAACAGAGATCACATTACAGAGGTGGCATAGCAAACACCATTTACCTAGACCCTTGAAAGCGAAGGAGTAAGACATTAGAGAAAAAGTATTTTTCTTTCCACATGGTCCTTAAAACTCAAAATACTCAAAGACTGCTGACTCTCACTCTGCTGCAACCAAGACAGCCACGCACCACACAACTTCGAGCTCTGAAAGAAAACCTTATTAGTGGCTGATCTCCATGACTGGAATAGGATATATTGGACTAGATGCACCGAAGTTGCCCATTTCTAAATGTCTATGATCGCTATTTCTGAAAACTAATGGCATTTCCTCCTGGAAATCATGCCAGAGCACATGGAAAATAAAGAGATGATTGGTGACAACCAACATGGCAAATTGTGACTGACCAGTTTGATGGCCTTCTATGACGGGATTACAGCATTGCTGGAAAAGGGACAGCCAACTGATGTCATCTACCTGGACTTATGCAAAGCGTTTGACACTGTCCCACATTACATCCTTGTGTCTAAACTGGAGAGACATGGATTTGACAACAGACCACTCGGTGGATAAGGAATTGGCTGGATGGCCACACTCAAAGAGTGGTGGTCAATGGCTCAATGTCTAAGCGGAGACCAGTGATAAGTGGTGTTCCTTAGGGGTTGGTATTGAGACCGGCACTGTTTAACATCGTTCTTGGTGACATGGACAGTGGGATAGTTTGCCGACAACACCAAGCTATATGGTGTGGTTGACACCCTGGAGGGAAGGGATGCCATCTAGAGGGACCTTAACAGGCTGGAGAGGTGGGCCTTTGCAAGCCTCATGCAGTTCAACCAAGCCAAGTGCAAGGTCCTGCACAGAGGTCAGGGCAATTCCAGGCACAAATACAGGCTGAGTGGAGAATGGATCAAGAGGAGCCCTGAGGAGAAGGACTTGGGAGTGATGGTGGATGAGAAGCTCAACATCACCTGGCAATGGGCCCTTTCAGCCCAGAAAGGAAGTGTGGCCAGCACATTGAGGGAGGTGATTCTGCCTTTCTACTCTGCTCTGGTGAGACCCCACCTGGAGTATTGCATCCAGCTCTGGAGCCCCTAACATAAGAAGGACATGGACCAGTTGGAGAGGGTCCAGAGGAGGCCGTGAAGATCATAGGAGGGCTGGAGCACCTTTCCTGTGAGGACAGGCTGAGAGAGTTGACGTTGTTCAGCCTGGAGAAGAGAAGGCTCTGGGGAGACCTTATAATGGCCTTCCAGTACCTCAAGGGGGCCTACAAGAAAGATGGGGAGAGACTGTTCAGTAGGGCCTGTTGTGATAGGACGAGGGGTAATGGTTTTAAAATAGTATGAGGTAGATTCAGACTGGATATAAGGAAAACATTTTTTACAGTGAGGGTGGTGGAACACTGGCACAGGTTGCCCAGAGAGGTGGTGGATGCCCCATCCCTGGAAACATTCAAGGCCAGGTTGGACGGGGCTCTGAGCAACCTGATCTGTTTGGAGATGTCCCTGCTCCTTGCAGGCGGGGTTGGACTAGATGGCCTTTAAAGGTCCCTTCCAACCCAAACTCTTCTGTGATTCTATACCATCTTCACTTCAGTGTGTTATTGATTCCCAGAAACAGGGATCTCATTTTAGGATCTCTGATGCTAAATTTAATTTGCATTTCTGGTAGTGAAAATGTTCAGACTGTGATCCTCAAAGAAAGGGAAGAATATAGATGATAGCATTAAAACCAACACTCTCCACCTTTATTTTTTTGACCCCACAGACTAAAACTACTTTAAAAATACGTGTACCACACTCAGCAGCTCTGCAGGCATAGTACAGGACTGTCTTTTTTCCTGTGGAAAAAAGGAGTCTAAAAATCTTTCAGATGAGAAGACTCTCAAAGGTAACCACTTTTTCATAAAGTTCCCCATTTTTCTATCTGAATTTCAGCACTGAAGATTCCAGATGCTATAAAAACATTAATGTAGCGCAACATAGTGTTAAGGCCACGTCTCACTGAAGCAGACTGTCCTGTTTTAGCCACCCAGCCTGACAAATTGCTGCCAGTGCCAAGGCAGTATATCTTTTGTTCCCATAATTATACCATTTTTATCACAGAGTGAGATTTCTCAGACATGCTATTGTTGTCAGGGACATAAGACTCCATTACCACTATGCCGAAAACTCTTCCCTGCCCCCACAATGCATTCAAATGGATCTTAGCTTTTACTAAACAGTTGTTTCGTAATCACAGATTGAACAAAGTGTAGCTGGGCTTAATAGAAATGTCATAGTACAGAAACGGTCATTTTCTTATTTAACTCTAAAAAAAATATCTCTGACTACTATTTTTTTTAACCACCAGCATTCTCTCCCGAGACCTACATGCTGTATCAAAATTAAAAAAAGAAGTCTTTGACGGGAATAGGGTAAGACATATGATTGCCATGCCAGAAAAGAATTAAAAATGAAAACAAACTGGAAAGCTGTATTGCATGTAATCTGTCTTCCAATTACATCAGCAATTGATAAGCAGCAATTTGGGTTGATGTTCCTATTACTTTCAGAAGGGAGTTCAAAGGTCCAGATTTTTCAAGAAGTATCATTTTCATTGTATTAAGTCTCACTATAATTGATAGAAAGGTTCTCACAGATCTAAAAATAGAAGACTAGCTAGCCTCTTCAATGGCAAACTATTATGGAAAGTCTTACGAAGTTTAATAGCAGCTGTGGCTGGCATTGCCTGGCAGTACGGACAGGCAATGCTTACCCACAGCAGAAAGGTGCTTGCTCCCCAGGAGCTAGTACAAGTTCCTGACTGGCAGCAGGCTTCTGCTTGTAGACTCTCATCCTCAGGGTGGGGGTTCAGCCACCCAGATGCCTGCTGGGAGGTCAACATGGCATCTGGCAGGAAACCTAGGAGGCTCCTGGTCTACAGGGGCAAGGATTGACTCAACCTACTGCTCACAAGCAGCGAAGAGCTGGTGGCAGCTGTGGTCACACAGGGCAGCCCTGCTGCAGCAACCATAAGATGCTGGAGGTTGGGGTCCAGAGGAAGGCTGGAAGGTGAGTAGAGGACCCTGGGCCTCAGGGGAGCAAACAGAGGCTTGCTCAGAGATTGCCTGGCGTGATTCCCTGGGGAGCTGCCATGAAGGGGAAGGGTGCCGAGAAGAGCTGTCTGGTTTATAAAGGCAACATGCTGAGAGCTCAGGAATGAAATATCTTGTTGTGTGGGAAGACTGGGAATTTCAGAAGAAGGTCTGCATGGTGAGCTTCTTATTGAACTAGCACACAAGAAGGGAGTGGAGAAGTAGAAACAAGGACAGGCAGTACAAAGCAGTGTTAGGTACTATAAAGTGGTATAAGGTACTTAGTGTCAAAATCAGGAAGGCCAAAGCCCAGCTGGAGTTGAGACTGCTGAGGTGCGCTCATGGGAACCAGACAGACTCTGTGGGAATGCTAATTTCAAAGTTAAGTTCAGGAAAAGCATGGGCCCATCAATGGGTGAAGAAACCTTAGTTACATTGGAGCAAAAAAGATTTAAGTATTCAATGACTTTTTTCATCTCAGTCTTCACAATCAAAGGCTGCTCTGGTACAGATGTGATTTGGGATGGAGAGGGGCAGCCCTCCCTTGATGGGGAGGGGACAAACAAGTTAGAGACTTGAAAAAAGTTGGATGTACTCAAAACCATGGGGTTGGGTAGGATTTACCTGAAGATGCTGGAGGAACTGCCCAATGTGATTGTGGGATCAGTAGATGGGGAAAACATTTTTAAATTAAGCTTTTTTAAATAGCAAGGGAGCTGTGAAGAAGAAAATGGAACATGCATGTGAACAATTTTAGCTGTAGCTGAGATACATTAGCTGCACTGGCTATTATAATGAAAGAAATTCCCACAACTAAGTGGGCCATGGGATTTGATTTTCATATTTCTTGTCCTACTTTTATGTTTATAAGACCTTACATACAGCAGCCTTCATTTTTAAGACGAGGGATTTGGTGTATCCTATTTCTGAAACAAAAATGAAAATTTTGCGGAATTTATCACTGAAGGAAGAGGGCAAAATCCAACACCAAGTGAAACGGTACTTTTAGAAGCTGGACTTTATACGAGCTTTCACAGCTGCCCTGGGTGAGATAAGCTGGTATTCTGGTGAAATACTCTGACATCTGGGGAGGAAATGCTTTGAGGAAGTGAGCTCTTAGTGCCAGTGGGCTGAGTCCCAAAGTTTCTGCTTAGTTTTAGCTCAGCCAAATGCTCATTCGACTCAGTTGGATTTCTCTTCCAAACTTAGATCTGCACAAGGACTGCGAGTCATGATCAAACCCCCTCCCCTCGCAAAATAAAAAAAATTACAGACCTTTCCATTTGTGAGTTGTCACTTGTGAATCTTAATGTCCACAGTCTGGCATCTGCCTAAGACTCCTATCACACTCATCCCGGCTCATCTTTCTTTGTGTTCTTTGATACCCAGCTACCAACCTTGCTACCTATGCTTCCCTTAGCAAGAAGGAGCACAGACTGGCAAAACAGGTGAAGCAGCTACCCTCACACTGTCATCCTTCTCCTAGAGGGACAACTGATTTGTCTGTCTCTTCTCTGCAATTTTCCCAGAATTTGTAGAAATATAATCTCTTGGAGATCACTAGCTCTCTCAAGTTAAGATAGATTTAGCCAGAGGGTTCAAAAGTGAACATGGGCAGACACAACAATGTTGTCAGATAAGCCCCGTCTCATTCCGAAACCAACCTAAAGGTATAGTGAATCTAAGAAAGAAGAGGAAAAAGGAAGCTAAGGCTGGGAATGAGAGATACAACTGAGTGTTATTTTCCCTTTCATTTGCATAATTGGGAATTCTACTAATTGATTTGAATAGGAACAGAACTGGACCCTAATTCATCTATGTATATTTCAAAGAAGCACATTTAATTTAGGAGGTGAATAGTGAAGTTATAATTTAAAAAGAGGAAAAAGGAGACATTACAAAAGAAGCAATGATGCTTGTTCCTTTTTTTAAGTTTCTGTTTGATATTAATATTTGGACATCTACTGACACACTAATAACTGCTTTGATGAACAATTAAAGGAAAAATGACTGGCTTTGGGGCTAGATGAGGATATAAAATAAATGTCTTGATACACTGGAAGAAATAGAGAAATAGAGAGAAATGTTATATTACCAGTTAAGAAACAGTGAAAAGGACTCATTTAAGACTGAATACATAACCTCAGCATTACTATTTTCTGTCTTGCTGTGCTTAGGCAATTTACATGTTCTTTAAATATATGCGCTTTTAATGAACATACAGGTGATGCTGTGTCAATGTATATACTGAGATAAATTCACTTTTACCTGGGTTACCAACTGTACATTCTGAATGCCTATAACAGAATGTAGTCATTACAGAGTTTTGATTTCCTAAAGCCTTTAAGCCTAAAACTATATTAGGATCTTTTCTAGCAACATTATCCATGTTAACAAACTTTCAGCCTGCTTCCCTCAGACTTAGCACAGGATGAGCACTTGCTTTGTTAGTTTGACCACATAGTTTTATAATCATAAAGCACTGGTGTTATTAGTTCTTACGGACTTCATTTAGCAGGGTATGAGCTAAGCAATGGTTAAAGCTTTCATTCAGGAAGAGCTTAAGCATATGTTATGTGAATTCTGCTGGACAAACCTGTCCCATCCCGAGTCATACCTAGGGATGCCGTGATTCACCATGCGTATTCATGCACAAGGGAGAAAAGGCAAAGAGAGAAGGGGAGAAGCTTTTCTGAGACAACCTCATCTTCCTAGGACCCTGCAAATGATTCTGGGCACTTGCAATGTGCAACCTCCATATGTTTGGGGGTTAAAACCAGGCAGGAACCAACTCTGCAATTTAATTCCTTGAGGAGCTAGAGAACATGCAGTCTTGTTACATAAGAATCCATGGAAATTTTAATTAATATCAATATCCAAGCCAAATAATATCATTATCCCAAATTCCTCAAGCCCCACGTTGGGTACCAAAATAACTGTCATAGTTTAGCCCTGTTTGGAACCAAGCTACACAGTCTCTCACTCACTTTCCCCACCCTCTGAGGGAATAGGGGAGAGATAATATAACAAAAAGGCTCGAGGTTTGGGATAAGGACAGGGAGACATCATTGAAGTTACTGTTACAGGCAAAACAGACTCGACTTGGCGAAAACTATTTGTTTATTATTATTAATAAAACCAAAGCAGGATAACGAGGAAGAGAACAAAACAACTTCCCCCCACCCTCCCTCTTCCTGGGCTTAACTTTATTTCAACTATCTCTGCCTCCTTCCCTCCTCTGAGTGGCACAGGGGGAAAGAGGGAATGGGGGTTATGGTCAGGTCATCACTTGTCACTTTATGCTGCTCCTTCCTCCTCAGGGGAAGAACTCCTCACATTCCTCCCCTGCTCCAGCATGGGGTCCCTCCCACGGGCTGCAGTCGTTCGTTAACTGCTCCGGCGTGGGTTGTTTTTCCACGAGGTGCAGTCCCTCAGAAACAGGCTGTCCCAGCACGGGCCCTCCACGGGCCACAGCCTCCTTCAGGCATCTGCCTGCCCTGGCATGGGGTCCTCCATGGGCTGCATATGGATCTCTGCTCCTCTGTGGGCCTCCACGGGCTGCAGGGGCACAGCCAGTCTCACCATGGGCTGCAGGAGAATCTCTGCTGGGAGCGACTTTATTCATCCCCTTCCTTCTCCACTGGCGTCTGCAGCCGTTCCTCTCACAAGAAATTCTTCACAATCAGACTCAGGCAGACGCCTCTTAGGTTCTCTGCACATCTCTCTCCACTTCTCTTGGCTGGGCCAGGCCATTCAATTCAGGCCCAGACGGCAGCTCGGCAGGAGGCCAGAGAGTGAGGGCCGCAAGGTCCACAAGGCTTGTGCCTGCCCCTCTCTGCCCTCAGCTTCTGCTTCTTCACTTCTTTTTTTTTTTTTTTAATTTTCTCCTTCTTAAATACGTTATCACAGAGGCGTTATCACTGAACGTTCTGTCACCAATTGGCTCGGCCTTGGCCGGTGGTGGGGCTACTCTAGACCCGGCCAAGTCCACTGGAAAAAGGGGGAACTTCTTGCAGAAGCTGCCACTGTAGCCCCACCCTAAACAAAACAAACATACTACTTTAAGGTTATTGTGCTTAAATCCACAGTCTGTAATTTAAAAAAAAATCAGACTAGGCATCCTCTGACAGAAGGATGTCTACTGCCTAACAACCTTCTTTGGTCCTGCTTCTTTCTTCCTCCTGTCTTCTTCCTAAAATGGCTCTTTTGTGTTATTCTCTCCAGGTGTCTGTCAGGGGCTCAGTATCTTCTCACAATGTAATTTATTGCTTAGTTATCATTGACCTCAGGTATTAAAAAACTGATGTGCCCTGGATAATAGTCAAGGGTGTCCAGGAGTGACACATGAAAGTGGCTGGTCAGGCTTCGTTGTTCTCATGCACCCCATGCTTGATGCAAGAACTGTCCTTGTCTCCTCCCATGGCTTCTGTGTCAACTGGGAGGCCAAACACAGCAGAGAAGCAAAAGAGACCCAGACGCAAAATGATGTTTTCGGCCTGACCTCTATATGCAGATGCCTAGTGAAATTTAAAAGCCAAACAGAGAGCCATTTCACAGAGGTCTGCAGTAGTCAGGGCGGTTTGTTGGGCTGCCATACACTGCACAGCTTTCAGTCCTAGGCAGTCAGCTGCCAAATCGGCTGAAGCATAATATGAATTATAGGGAAAATTCACTATATAAGATGAGTATGTACATAGTGGATCTTCATGAGCTTATAAAGGCTGCTCCTGGTTATGTAGAAAGAGAATGGCTAGGATCTGAAACTGAACTGCTAAAATCCTACTTTCTCATCTGATTTGTAAATTCCAATTTTGGGCTGTACTGTACTGTAATCAGTGTTTTGAAAGGAGTTAATCTCAGAGCATGAGGAGTGACTAATACCATTATTCTCCTTTTAGATTGCTTGCACAGTTTCTCTTTTTGATTAGTAAGAATTCTCTACCCAAAAGGCCCATCTACTTGCAGGCTCTGCATTCATAGTCAAGGATTACTTTCCTCTAAGACATTACTTGGATAATTTTCAAAATCTGCTCAACATTTTCCTTTCTTATCTCCCATTTCTTATTTTGCCTACATTCTCCTCTGGCTTGCACTTCCCAGAGTGTTATCCCAAAAGGAGACAGGTTGCTATGATCTTGCCTCTCTTCCTGCAATAGTTTTGAAGATATAATGTGGAGACAGTGAGTTTCAAAATTACCCCTCTTGTGAGCTTCCAGCTCCATTTCCCTTCTCTGAAGAAAGGGACACCCTTTATTGAACAGGCTATCACCTCCATAGTCTAGAACTCAGCAATTCAAAAGCAAGTAAAAAAATCCGAATGTTTCAGCTGCTCAGGAGTTGTGCGTTGAATTAAACGTCAAAGTTAACAGTCAAAATTATGCACAGGCAGAGAGCACATACACATGTCCGAATCCAGCTTAAGAAACCTATGCTTCAGAAAATGGAAAGCCTTCCCTATCTTGCTTCTTTTCAAGATGTTAACTTGTCTGCTTTTAATAAGCTCCCTGTTTACTGCAAGACAGTGCAGCTAGCAGTGGCTGAAACTTCAGCAGTTTGTTGCTGCCCTTTTTCTGCTTCCCAGTTTCAGAAGAGATCACCACATTGGGTTTGAACTTCCCTTCCAGCAGGTGGTTGTCTCAGTTTCCCAATAAGCTACTGCAGCCCTGTCAGGCTCGATAAAACTTTCTCTTCCTAAAGTTCCTTGCGCAGAAAAGCCCCTGGGCTTTGCAGTTCCCTTCTGGGACTGTTGCAGCCTCTCAGGGGGAGGCAAAGTGTTTGGGAGCGCAAGGGAATAAAGCTTATCCTTAGAAATGTATCTCGACCCAAATACAGAGTTTCTCGGTCCTGATAAGCCACTCCTGGAATGAAATATTATCATCTCTGACCTGTACTTTGCAATTGCTGTGAGCTTAATCTTCATTTGCTCTTTATTGATTTTACATTTTGAATTTGTTGGGAATCACAGAGGTCTGATGTAGAACATACTTAGCTACAGGAGTCTTTTTATGGATTTCAAAGAGCTCTTTATTATTTGACAGTTCTCGTTCAGTAGGAGGTAGACCTTTCTGGCTCACAAATGGTAACATTATTTTGTTTTTCTTTCATAAATAACACTTAACTAGTGTTTCTAATAATATTGCAGCTAAACAGATTCTAAATATGACAAAGTGTTGAAAACACTGATGTGCAGGGGAAGTAGTATACTTGAATAACATCTTAACTTCTTATGCCCAACACTTTAATCTAATCCATCCATTCAAAGCCTAGAGATTTCTCGGTCTTTCAGCTGCACTTATCTGATAAATGAGCTTTTAAAAATAGAGATGGGACAAAATTCAAAAGGAGTATTCAAACCTCTAAGTACTGGGAGGGCGTAGATAAACTGGAGCTTAAATTAAAAGCAGCTGCTGTACTAACAGTCTATGAAACCAAAAATAGGCCTGAAGTTGAATCATTTATTGAAATATCGTAGTGTTTGGTTATGGTGTAATCTGGTCCTCCATGTGTTATTCTACCAAACAAAATCCAATTCCAGTTTGAGATCAGTATCATTATCTTCTGGAAGGCATATGCTGCTACTTGCGCATGCTGACAAGCTACATGCACGTGTGCTAGGAACTGGCTGTGGCTTTGACAGCTGGTCCTAACTAATTGCCTCCAGCAAGATAAACATGGTCCTGGAGTTTGATCAACTACTTTTTAGCCTAAGGGACAAATGGAAGAGAGCTATGCACTGTGAGAATCCAGGAGATTAACAGGCAAAAGATTAACACTGTAAGAATATTGCTGTATCAAGGTAAAAATACTCATATTTTATGCTTATAAGGCATGTTCTATACAAGCAATTTAGAACAATCTGTGATTTTACCTTTGCTGCATCCCACAAAGAATATCTCCTTTCCTGCAGTGCCATTTTATTCAGTAATTGTCCCAAGTCATTATACTTCCTACACAACAATTCACAGTCAGAAATGTAAGTGTGAAGGGAAACACATTGCTTCAGTTTGTGGAAGAATACGTACCCCACTCCTGCTTGGTATGAAATTTTGATCTGATTTATTTGCAACTGACCATGTAATCTACTCTTATTATTTAGCTTTGCACATGAACTTGAGTCTTGAAGAAAAATTTGCCTATTTTTTTGTACTGCTATTGCACAGGCATAGACTTAAGGGATGCACCTCTCTCTCCTCAAGCCAAATGAAGTGTCAAGAGGAATAACATGAAGAATGCTGAAATTTGTTAAGAGTTAGATCTGGGTTTGTATTTTGTGGCATGCACTGAACTCTAATATTCCATTAAGACAAAGGAGAAAATTCAGTTTTCACTGTGGATTTATTTCAGTTGCATGCAAATTTCTGGATGATGAGGCTGCTATGACTTTTCAGCATCTATAAGGAATAGAATTATCTTATAACAAAAGAGAACTTTCAGAATAGGAAGCTCAGAGAAGCCAGAAAATTTAACTTCAATGTCATCTGAGTTTGAGAGAATTAATGTTCCCGCTTGCCAAATATCTCATGATAGTTCTACCGTTAGCTGCCTTTTGTGAAAACCCAGAATGTTTTCTCCCTAAATATGCACTACAACTTCCCCAGGGACAAACATGGTAATAAACAGGGTGTACCGTCCCCACTCTGGCATAGCACTGAAAGGATGACACCAGGCTTACAAACGCACGAATGCAAAGTACATGAGCACGTTTGCTGTACAATTACTCTGTTTGTGCAGTCAGTGGCAGTAATTGGATAATTGGGTCCACAACTGCCTAACTACATCAGTAACTACTCATTACTAAATTATATGTGAGCAATATATAAAAAGCCCCAGTGTCTAAAAGCCTTTGTTACAGAAACTTTTATTTCATGAAGGCTCATCCTACTTAAAAAAAGGATGCGTATGCACCATGATCTTTTGTTTGTTCATTCCTTTTTAACCAAGAGAGTGTAGACAGAAAAAGAAACACAACTGAAGGGGAAAAGAAGCTGTTGTGCACACAGACTCTTGCTTTTCTCTTCTGCTGATCTACAAAGCTTTTCCAGGAATGCCATGGGAAGTTAAATAAGGAGGTTTGAAATGTCCAGCCTTTGAAAGGAGCATTCTGACACGGTCTTCCAGTGACAGGTTGTTATGTTTTTTTTTTCTCTCCTGACCTTTTTACAACTTTCATTTCAGTTACTTTCATAGGAACAAAGAATGACTTCAGAATGTCCCAAACCTGAAGCAATTTTGGAGGACTGAGCCTTGGCAATGGCAAACCCATGAGAAGACAGATTGTCCTAAGTGGCCACGGCATGGAGAGTTAACAGAGAGTTATCAGCAGGACCACATTTTTCACCTGAGAGCTCTAAAGAGTTGCAAATATGAAACAGCTGAATTACTAGTTGTCATGTAGAACCACTTATCTCTCACCTACAATAACAATCTGGATACTAGAGGAATGGAAGTGTAGCAAATGATGATAACTGTTTTTCATAGAATCATAGAATCTTTAAGGTTGGAAAAGACCTCCAAGATCATCAAGTGCAACCATCAACCTAACACCACCATGCCTAATAAACCATGTCCTGGAGTGCCACGTCTACACATTTTTTGAACACCTCCAGGGATGGTGACTCCACCCCTTCCTTGGGCAGCCTGTTCCAGTGCCTGACCACTCTTTCAGTAAAGAAATTTTTCCTAATATCCAATCTAAACCTCACCTGTCGCAACTTGAGGCCATTTCCTCTCGTCCTATCGCTAGTTACTTGGGAGAAGAGACCAACACCCACCTCCCTGCAACTTCCTTTCAGGTAGCTGTAGAGAGTACTTTTTGAAGGAGTTGCAGGGATTTTAGAAGATTACAGAGTGGTGCTGGACATCAATAAAATAGCAGAATTATTGGATATGTAGGCAAATATCTCCTTTGATTCCTGGAAGGCACTTGACAAGATCATTCACCAAAGGGTCTTAAAGAAATAAAGATTGGGATGAGAGGGTCAGTGGTGACATAGATATGCACTGATTAAAATAATACGTAGTTGCTTCTCTCACCAGAGGGATCTTACCACTGTGGCCCCACAGGGACTTACCTGCTCTTCATCACATTCACAAATGAATGGAAAAGGGGTAAAAAATAAATTGACAAATTTCAGTGACTGTTCTGAACTCTTCCTGGTGGAAAAAGCAAAAGCTAGCAAAGTGTGAAGACTTGCTATAACGTCTTGTGATACTGAGTAATGTGGCGGGGCGGGGGAAGAGAATGTATGAAAATATAAAGAGAATTCACCAGAGAAATCCTAGTTTAATATATGCAATTACAGACTCTGAAAAAGCTATTATCAACTAGTACAAAGATTCTGAGGTTATAATAGCAATTCTGTAGGAATGTCAGCTCAGTGCTCAGTGGCAGTCAATATGAAGCAAATTACTAGGGAAGGAAGCAAGAACAACCCATAAGACAATATTACACTACAATATCTTCAAGGTTGTGGACATTTTTGGCCCTCATATCACTATATATATACACACACACATATATATATATAACTGGACCAAAAAAGGAGCATAGTAGAGTGGCAAGGACAATCACATGTATGAAATAGGCTTAATAAAAAAAAATCAAACATTCAAACATACAAGGACTCTAGCTATGAAAAAAATTAACTCAGAAGAGATACAAGAGACAGGTATAAAATCACGTATGGGATGGAAATCAGTAAGGAATGATCACTTTGCTCTTCTAAAATAAGAGAGAACATCCAAGGAAATCACCAGGCTCCAGCTCAGCTGTAGAACCCAGGCCTGGGTATATTCTAGGTACTAAAAATTTACATTGATTCAAAAAGTGATTAGGCAAATTCAAGAAAATAATTAAAAAACCCAAACAACAAAACACCAAAGCTTATTTAATTCTGAGATTAAACATGCACCTCTGGCAGGAGACTTTGGCTATGACAACAAGTGATGTTGCTGCTTTCACTGTCCCTTTATGATGACTCTAACTTTTTAAGAAGTGTTTCACATTGACAATACTTACCTTTTTTTTTTTTTTGGCATATAGTTGCTATGAAAATAAACCATAACTTGGCACAGATCTACATTCTTTTTGTTTTCACGGGTAACGTCTTCGAGAAACTCCAGATCAGTGAGTGGCAGGGACATTTCATGAATTAATATAATTTTGTAACCTCTACACAAAATTCTTGAGTTGACAGGAGAATAATTTTATAGTAACTAATACATACTAAAACCAGTTGCTGTGTAAGGGAAATTTTTAGCTTACCTGTTGCAGTATCATGTTGAAAAACAACCAAGTGTCCCAACAGGAAAGCAGAGGAAAAAAAATAGCTTTGCAGCTTATTTTTAAAATAATTCTCGACTTTTGCAACCAATGATTCATAAAAGGGCCGGTGCCCATTGGCAGCAAATCTCATGATCTTCAAATATATTTTGATTATAGCGTTGATCTCAAAAGCCTGCTTTTTTTTTTTTTTTTTTTTTTTTCTTATTTTAATATGTGCAAGCAGCTTTTTATCTTACTTGTTCTGGCTTTTAGATTTTATCTCTGTTTATTTTGTTTTTTCACCATAACATCAGCATTTTCTAGGTCTGGGATTTACCAGTCCTTTCCTTCTTTGCATGTGCTTTAAGATCTTTAGAGAGGCTCTCTGATTTTTTTATATCTGGAACATTATCCTTGTCCTTTTTCTTTCCAAGAGCCCTCAAAAAGTCACACTCACATGCTTGCATTGGATGCAATAGCTCAGAAAAATGGCAGTTTCCCTTCAGATTGACATCTCAGTGACTCAGCCAGCTTCTGAAGAAGATCAAAATGAAGATGGCACAACCCAAGGTCTTCGGAAGTGCTGAAAATTTTACACTGTGAAAGTTATTTGCTAACTTTTAAAACTGGAGATGGATTTATGTGATAGCACTGCACAGTTACTAGTAGATGAAGTTGCAGACAAATAAATTATGTTTGTTCCTTTTTCTTGGGGAGTTATATTTTCTTGTGGCTACACTGTCGAAAGTACTGCAGTTCTGCCTAAAACAGCTCTGTCTTATGACTATATCACGCAAGTGCCCCGAC
>JAAGAY010146820.1:0-10455 GCA_011801015.1 Ardeotis arabs | reverse complement strand
GCATCCACCACCTCTCTGGGCAACCTGTTCCAGTATTCTACAACTCTCATCGTGAAAAATTTTTTCCTAATATCTAATCTAAATCTACCTCCCTCTATTTTAAAATCATTACCCCTCGTCCTATCACAACAGGCCCTACTGAATAGCCTCTCCCCATCTTTCTTGTAGGCCCCCTTGAGGTACTGGAAGACTGCTATCAGGTCTCCCCGGAGCCTCCTCTTCTCCAGGCTGAACAGCCCCAACTCTCTCAGCCTGTCCTCACAGGAAAGGTGCTCCAGCCCTCTTATCATCTTTGTGGCCCTCTGGACCCTCTCCAACTGGTCCATGTCCTTCTTATGTTGGGGGCTCCAGAACTGGACACAGTACTCCAGGTGGGGTCTCACCAGGGCAGAGTAGAGGGGGAAAGTATTAACTCCAAGGGAGATGCTATAGTCACATAAATAGAAAAAGGAAATGAGAATGATAAAAATAAATTCCAAGTAAAGCAAGAGTTCAGTTTTGGATGGAGGTCACAAAATATATGGACACCAATAGGTTTTATGAACCACACATACATAGCTACTGATGTTAAACAGAGTTAATATTAATAGAGATATTAGAGGACCAGTCAAGAAGTGGCCACCCATAAAACCAGGTGCCTGGGAGCTGGCATTCTAGCCTGTGGCCTACCCAGACTTATGCTCCCTGCACCTCTTGCACCCCAAGGATAATGCATATTGCCATCACTGTTAGTATTAAAGGGGTAACAAGTATAACTCTGCATAACTTGTGTCCACAGTCTGTGGAGGGGCAGAGCCCAAAGTGGGGCTGGCAGTGGGATGCTGGTGAGCTTGGTGCTCTGGGACGTGCCCGCTGGCCGCACCTGTCCTGAAGCTAGTCTTGGTCTCTGGCCACCGTGAAGACGGCCTAAAATGCCAAATGAAGTGACTTGACACAAGATACACCTTCTGGTCAAGCATGACCAAAGGGACCCAATGCAGTCCCTTTACATTCAGTTTACTATGGGGTGCAGAGCGCTTGTTCTGCTTGGAGTGCAGCAGTACACTGCTGAGCAGCATAACCCTCTTCGTTTGTCTGGCTCCAGGATGTCCACCCCATCCCTCGTGCCTTCCCAGCAGCCCCGAACATTTTCACTTCAGGAAGCTAAGTTTTCACAGATAAACTTTTGAAAGTAACTCAACAATAAAATGTCTCACAAACTTAAACTCTTCTTTACCTCTCGGTATCCTTGCATTTTAAATGTAAAATATAACAGTCTTTTTAGTTCCAGCTGTGTGTGTGTCAGTTTTCTCAACTTGCTTAGAAAGGACATAGGAAATCACACAGTAAATAATATAAATATGTCAGCAGATTCAGAATCATGAAGCAGTATTTGCTGGAGTAGTTTAGCTTAGAATTGGAGCCAAGCAGCATGACTTTTTTTTTTCACTTCGTAATCTTGGATAAACAGTCCTGTGCAACAATTAGGCTCGTGTATTCAGGCCTCTATTTATGATTAGCATTTGATTCTGCTGAAAATCTGTTATGAGATGAGTTTTCTTGTCTCTTTTAAACACAGGAGAGAAGTAACTCCTTTCTGTTTTGAATTCATTCAGGCAACACCAGTCACAGCAACCACAGAGCAGTTATCAAAGCAGAAGATCAGTGTTTGCAGACGTCAGACTTGTGGCTCTCATGGGTATCATCTCCTTATCTCTGAAGCAGTCAACGTGGCACCAGTGTCCTGTGCCCTGGTGGGGTAGAGTAGAAGCTGCTTGGACTAAAAGCTCTTTTACAATGTCCATCACCTATCATATCTATGGATCACGTGTAATCTCTATGAAAAGCCAAAGTAATGGTAGAGATTGCTTAATGCCACGTAGTTAGTAAGAGTATGTACAACTGAAATGTAATTAGTAGCATACAGCATCAAACTTGCGAATGTTGTAACAACAAGGAAGTGCTTTGAATAGTTGAGATAACCCCTCAACCCAAGATAAGCCATGAATACTTCACCTGTGTCTGGACAGGTCTCTAGGAGCTGATCATTTCCCATCTGAATTAGGGAAGTGGTAGAAGGAGCCAGTAGCTCAAAGTAGATCAATATCAAAAGCAACCTGGAGGGTTAAAGGCAACCATTTCCAGGTAAAGCCTGAATATTGGCACTGAGGAAGGAAAACTGAAAGAGCTGTATTGATAAAGCTAGGAGAGGCTGGCACTCAGCTCTTGGGGTGCTGCTGGAGTAGTTGATGCTGCACTTTTACTGACCAAGGCCTGACGTAGGGATTTTAGATAAAGGACATGAAAATAGCCTTGAAGCAATCTGTTGGTGAGCAGACTGAGCCAGGCTAGAACCAGGCTTCATTGCTCTGCTCTGCCTCCAGGAACCTCATCTCCAGTTTTGCAATGAAGACATCAACCTTCATCTCTTCCCGGATAGCCCCTTCTATTGTCACCTGCAAAGAGGCGAGTCCAGAGTAAAGCCAGTAGGTTTGGTTTGTACTCTCTTTCTGGAGGCAGTTTAGCCAAATCAGCCAGCATGCACTTGCACCCAGAGATGTGTTTAGTGGAGCCAGATGTCAAAACACTAGCACTGATTGAATGGGAAGGACTTTCAAAGCAGCAAGAAATGGATATTTGAAAGACACTTTGCAACTTCAGGCAGACCTTAACCCACCACAGTGACATCTTGGTTGGTTAGCAGAAAAAATACTTTCCTCTAAGCATTCAATATTTCTTTCTAGTAGTCAATCACAGCCTGAATGCTGTGGGGATCTTACTACAAACCCCACTACTAAGAGTTTGTGTGACACTTGTCTGGCTGAAAGACCTTGCTGATCCGTTAGCAGATAGCAATTGTTGGAAAAAGCTGCTGGATCCCTCATGAAACTCCAGCTCTGTGCCTGTATTGGTGTCATTAAGCTACTTGTCAGGAGACTGGCCCTTCTGTGTGCAGGAGCTCACTGTCTCAGTGGGCTGGCCACAGGATCCGAGCTCTGCCTCTTTACTCTCCCGCTGTAGTTTAAACATCTCCTTTCCAAGAAGAGTGCTGGCAGCGTGAGCTTCTGACTTGCAGCTGAAACCCTCAGGAGCCACAAGATAGACGTAGACATCCTTCACAGAAAACTTACACTCATGCTAGTACTGTACTTACGATGGACCTGAAAGGTTTACAGAAATCACAGGCTTCTTCACCCTTCATGGGGCAGCTGAAGTGAGAGTCTTTCCTCGTCCCATGTAGTGAGTTCTGGTTGTAGTTTCTTTTCCAGCTAGTATAAATTTCCACAGGAACAGATTGTGTGTAATTGCATGACCTTTCCCTTGCTGTTCAACTGTAATTCCCTGAAATGGGTAGGTTTAGATTTGCATGTGGCATTGGTGGTTTATTGGTAAATAAGATGATCATTTTTTTAGTATCATCTTGATAATTTAGTTGTAAAAGTGTAATGCAGTTTGGCTTTTTACTGGCATCTGACTGTTTTTCTAAGAACGGTAACAGCCACAATCAATACCTTAAAGATGCAAACGCAGCCTGCCCTGTGGGTTATATTCTGTCAGTGATGTTATAGTTTCATACATTTAAATCCCTCTGAATGCTTAATGGATTTGCTTAGTGAAGATGGCTCACTGCAACAGTTTTTACTATAGATGAACTTAATTAGCCCTTCCTAAAGGAAAGAAATAAATTAAATACAGCCGATTAATGCTCAGCACAGCTCCGGTGGTCCAGTTGCAGTGGTTTATCAACGCAAAGCTCTTCGTGTTCCCTCCAGACTTACCGTTCATGAATGCCTCAGCCTAGCTGAGGGTTAGTCACTAGGGAAAGATGATGTTTCATGAGTATGAACAAATGTGTGCTGAAACCCTAAAGGATTCCTGGTCTCTTGGTGCCATTGGCAAAATTTTAATGAGAGCAGATTTAGTCCCTTCTATGGAGGAAGAAACTGTAGTTGTAGTGGATATTAGCTGCTTGTGGGTTAACATGAGTGAGTTATTTCCCACTGTTTAGATTACAAGCACAAATTAGCTGAATGTGTCAAAGCGCTTCAGTTTTACCCTAGTATAGAAATGGTCTTAGCTCGAAACCCTCAGTGTTAATTTCCTTTTATGCAAGTTGAGGCATGCTTGGCCTGGACGGCAGACAAACTGCTGCAATTCAGTTAGCTGAAGCGAAGGAGCAATAAAACACCAAGCGTTTCATAAGCCAGGGGACCACACACGCTCTCTTCCTCCTCAGCAGAACAAATCCAGCAGAAAAGTGGCATTTTTGCTAGTCCCCGGAGAGGCCTCCCGGGCGTGGGTCTGGCAGGAGCAGTTTGTAGAGCTGCCTGCCCGGGGCCGGCGTGACCCCCTCCATGAGCCCAGGGGAAGCACACCCCGGCCCCGTGCCCTCAGCAGAGCTGTACCCCTGCCAGCACCCCGAAGAGATGGGACACTTCACTTCTTATTGTACTAATTCCTACTGCCCTCCTGCTCTGCCTCTTCTGTGCGCCATTCTAGCCCCGGCTGAGTGCCCCTGCACAGGCAGGCCTGCATTCAGACTTGGGAAATTCGGCAAGTGATGGGAATCCAGCTTCCCGTCGCTCACTGCTGGCAGTCCTTCCTCGCCCCCACATCATGTCTGATGGTGAAGCCAATAAACTGCAGCTGGGGATGGTGCTGGGGACAACCACGCTCACTGCAAAGTCACAGGAGTGTCATGAAAAGCCTCCCCCGCTTCCCCCAAATGAAGATTTCGTTAATTATGGCCTCAGAGAGGTCATATAAGTTGTATAGCAGCATTTGGGCTCTAATTACTATCTCCAGCTGCCTTATGCAATAACACTAAATCACTCTACGTAAGAAACTGTTCAGTAGGACAGGTGTTTTTTGCAGTTTCATTATGACGGCAAAGACTGAAAGAGGAAGAAAGCCACTGTTGCTTATATTTACCCTTCCCATACCAGCGTAGAAATGCCTGTGCAACCTTTTGATGGTCTGTGATGAAAATTTTGAAGATGTTTTCCCTTAATTCCCCTGGTAAGAAAGTTTCAGAAGAGTGACAAATGGACAGCTGCTTCTCTCAGGTCTCATCAGACACACCACAGATTTCTTCCAAGGCTCCTCTTCACCAGGGAAGGTCTCCCAGGCCTCTTCTGCAGGTGTCACCATGTTGAAAATGGTAGTGATAGCATTTGCCAGACATGTACTTTAAAGTCACCAGGATCCCCATAGTGACATATGGACCCTCCTTGAGAACTCCTTGCCTCTGGTAATCATAGAATCACAGAATAGTTTGGGTTGGAAGGGACTTTTAAAGGCCATCTAGTCCAACCCCTCTGCAAGGAGCAGGGACATCTCCAACCAGATCAGGTTGCTCAGAGCCTCATCCAACCTGGCCTTTAATGTTTCCATGGATGGGGCATCCACCACCTCTCTGGGCAACCTGTTCTAGTGTTCCACTACCCTCATTGTAAAAATGTTTTTCCTTGTGTCTGATCTAATAAAAAAGGAAATGGCATTGTGTACATTCCCTCTGGAAGGCAGAGGCACTGCAGGGGCAGTGACACCACATGTGAACCGCCCCCCACTGTGACCATTTCCTGGGCTTGGTGGAAACAGGGCAGTGACCATGGCTCTCTGCTTCTCTGCTTGCAAAGCCTGAGTGACCAAACCTGGGGAAAGGTTTCTGTCAGGAAGTCCTCTTCATGAGTCCTTCCTCAGGACATCCTCTCTTCTTCATGAGGACACTGATGTCCCAAACACATGGCTTTTAAAATCAGAAATACTTTTGGTTAACCCTTTTGGTTGGTCACAGCTGTGACCTACATGTAAATTGCACTGCAAACTTCATTCAAAACATATTACCCCACACATGACATAAAACATGCATTTGCTTTTGCATTTTGCATCTGCAAGGATTTTTTTTTTCCATATCCTTCTCCCCTTTCAACTTTTTAAGATTTTAATATTTTAATTTCTGGTGAATTTTATTTTCTTTCAACAGCTCGATGGTCAAGTGAGGAGAAAGATAGGCACTGCTTTGAGGTAGCAGTTTTGTGTTCTTTTGTTGCTTGAAGGAAAGTTGATGAAGATTTACATCAGTTTGTGTTTGAAGAACCATAATGCAGTGTGAGTTACATTCCTCATCCTCAAATCCACTTAATTTTCAAACGATATAGGTAATCATGGTAGGCAGAACTCACTTTGCAATACTGAATTACTATCATCTCGTATGTATGTATAAATGCCTGGATCAGCTCAAGCACCTTTGTGAGAAATGATCTGTCAGGCAAAGTGGAGGAAATACAGCGCAAAACAACTGTCACCAATCCTTTCGTAGAGGTAACAATGTATTTTAGCTGCTCAAGCATAGGAAAGCCTGTTATCATGAAAGCACTGATGAATGCAATGCTTTTTGGTCATGTGGATTAAAGTGCTTCCTGATGTGGGGGACTTGGCAAAGCTTCCTGCATTTTTTCTTGAATAATTATTCATGTGCATATTCTTGGCATGTAATTCCTACTTTGAAAAATGCAAAGTAAGGTGTCCTCTGCTCATTCCCTTGTTGGGATTAATGCTGTCAAGCGAAAAAACTGCAGATGATGGTCACTTTTATGAGTCTGTGAGAAGATGTGAGAATCCTGCAGAAAAGCCCTTTTGCACCCACGGGACCGTGCATCCTCCCTTCCTCCCCCGCAGAGGAATTTTAACGTTTCCTTTCCCTCCCAATCTCTATCTGCTTATGGAGATGGGAGCAGAGCTCGCCTGTGAGTACATCCTATGCACTGCTGAAGGTGAGCTCAAACTCCTGTGTGGCCCACACACCCAGACGGCCCATAGGACACAGGCTCCTCCAACGTACCCTGCAGGGTGCCCTTGGGACGTCCCTGTACGTCCCTGTCAGGGCTGTGGTCTGCTTCTCCAGGGTTGTTGTGCTTCACTCATCCTTGCAGCTGCAGGTTTCTTCAGATGCGTTTAGCTTATACAAGTATAGTCAAGGACATGTTAGAAGCATGGCCAAGGACATTGCTTGAGGATCCCAGCTATGCCCGCCGCCTCCTCTTCCTGCAGCCTTTGTTTCGGCACACAATGTACTTATTAGTTTGCAAGAGGGTATGTTGTTTTCTTGTTCTTACGTAAGTCACATTCCTCCTCCCATCAAAGAAAGCAATTGCATTCATGTCCAAAGCACTTGGACATACCAGACACAATTAACGCCTGCTGTATGTCCTCTTTTATCAGGAAAGTCAGAGCAAGGATAAGCTTGGCCAAGGGTGAAATCGCCGTTCAGTGTTGCGTTCCTTATGCATGAATGTTATTGCAGCATTTGAAGAACAATAACTTGCTGACATCGTTGCTAGCAATACCAGGGCGTATTTTATTAATGCATTCACACAGGGTATTGGCCAGCTCTGCCTAACAGCTGCCAAGGGTTACACTTGGAATGCAAAGAAACTCTCATTTGTTTGCCTGCCTGGGTACAGATGTTGGACCCGAATTACCTCTCAGCACAAGGTCCCTCATCGTTTCCCAAAATATCTCCTAGTCATTTAATTTCTTCAGGTCACCCTCTGTACCTGGCCTTTAGCTAGCCCATCCTAGTGTGCTTTTCCCAGTGGGAGCAATGCTGCCTTTGAACGAGGATTGTGCACAAGCTGGCACGGGGACGGCAGCGCATGCACACCAGTGCAGGGTGTTTGTTACACAGGAAAAATGACAATGCGAGGGTCGGCAGAGCCACAGGAAGGATTATTTGAGCCTATTTCTAATGTCCATTTGTCACAAGCTGGCTGAACCACCCTCTGATGGCTCTCTTGAGTCCAAAGCCTGTGTTCAAAATGAGACCATTTGGGTCTGAGCACCTCAGCCTGGCCCAAGTTCTGGAGGACCTGTCCTGGGAGAGGCCCTGCCCTGGGCTTCCTCTCCTCTGAGTGCTTTGCTTCAGCCCTCAGGGGCATGCAACTGTTGAAACCCCTGTGCTTTGCTCCAGGGGTCTGGGAGGGGCGCTGGGAGCACAGGAGCACCAGAATACCAATTCCTTCCCCAGTTTCCTCGCTAAAGCCAAGGATCTTCTGAGGTTTCTCCGTGGCTGCGATCGGGCACAAACACATGCCCATTCAGTGAGTCATTTTGACTTCCAGTGACTAAGCCATCCAACTTGCGGGAGGGAGGGAAATTATAATAGTAATAACAGTTTGTGCTACCACTGGAAGATTTCAAAGTGCTTTCTAAGCAGTTTTCCTTATCAGGGTTCCTCTGAGAGATGGCAATCGTGCAACTGATATTTCGTGGTTATTTCTGTCTATTATCTTTTTAAACTGCTCACTGCTTTCTGCTGCTGAACCCACGGCACTTCCGAGACCCTCCCAACTCCTCTCTTCCCCCGACCACAATTAATGATAATTTCCAGTTTGGGGAATTATATGGTGAGTTGCACTGTAGGGAAAGCAAACTGGAGGCATACAATATTCATCTGATTTTTTAACACAACCTGCCAGTTTTAAAAACATCAGCTGCTGCAATGACTGCAAAATAATCAGCTGTCAGGGAAGCCAGAGGAGGCAACCCCACCTATTTAAGCCCTTGGGACTGCTCAGGTACACCTCTGACAGAAAACCAGAGACATCTCAAGGAGGCAGATGCTGCTGCAGTTTTACATTCCATGAATGTTCATTTGGGGACTTCTTCAGTCAGCTTTCCTCTTGGCTCTTCAATTGTTATCCCCAATGCCTCGTGTATAATAAGAATGTATATAGGAGACTCTAACTGAGAAGTTATACTAATCACAAATAGATTCTTGGTTGAATTGGGAGATACAATGGACCAAACTAAAGCTGCTTGGCTGAATGCTTGGGCTGTGTTTTGATTCTGTAAATGCAAGAAAGATGGCAAAAGGACTATTCTTCCCGGCCAAGAAACTACTTGTCTTGCTGTAGATTGAGTCAGTAACCACTGCTGGTTGTACTGAGGTCTGTCTGAAGGAGACTTGCCTACTCAGCCCCTTTCCTTCTACATTTTAACAGCTAATTTTCCTTGCTTGGATCTTCTATTCATTTTTATGCGTCTTAAACTGTAGAATAGAGATGAAACAACTTACCTTTTGTTCGCTGGTTTTCAGGCATCAGCAGCTTAGTGTGAGTGAGGAACCCAGAATTAGTGCAGCTTGGTTGGGGTCAACACACGATGACCATTCCCCCCTGCTGCATTCTCCCTACAACCCAAATCAATCAGATTCACAACCATAAAGAAAAGAGAACAAATCAACTGTCCACAGCAAAGTGTGGTTTAAATAATGACTCAGTCAGATTAGAGGATAATTTATTTAGTTAACCATTAAGAAATAAGTTTTATGGAAAGCACAGAAATAGTTTGACATGGCCAAATTCTGTCTCAGGCACCGTAAATGGTTCCTTTCTTGGGAAGAAATCAAATAAAATTTGTACAGGTGTACATATACATACATATATATACACACTCATATATATGATACATAAAAATATGTACTTTATTTATAAAGCTATTACAGTTATTTTTTAAAAAGTCCCTATTGTGGATGATGCACGCTATGTGCATAGTGTTTCTATGAATATTGAAAAGTGTAAATGTAGGTTTTGCTAAATGTAAGCCATGTTATCCCAGATGGCCGGGAGTGGTTCTTTCTCCAGATGGACCATCTACCCATAAATATCTGTAAAATGGGCCTTGTCATTTTTATGGCTTTCATGTTGTTATAAAAAGCTGAAAATGCACACAGATAATAAGGAGCTATGGATGGCTAATTGATCCATTCATTTTGTTTCCCGTAGTATTTATCACATGATGTCAGACTTGCATAAAATGTAAGAGATGTTATATTCTACCTCAGGGATATACAGCAGAACTGGATGAATTAGCAATGACTGATCCTGTTGAGTCATCATTTTTACCTGCATGTTAATGAAACTTTACTCCAAACATTTTTTCAGGGTCACCAAATTATGTCTTGTTTAATAAGTTTTGAAAAATGTGTCCAGCACTTTTTTTGGACAATGATTCATAAGAATGACCAAATGGACTGTTAGAAGCTAGACTAATTTTAAATCTGAAGATTCTTTTTCCATGTTATAGTGCTAGCATTTTAAGCATATTTCCATGTACTATTTAGCATACCTATGTTCCCTTTCTGCAGCGTAGATCCTTTCCTCTCCATGCTCTCTGCAATTTTATTTTTATTGTTTATTTTTCTTCTGTTTGACTGTCAGTCTGTCTACATGTCTATCTCTCATCATATTAATTCTGCTAATCTGAGCAACAAGGCACCTAAAATTCAATGACATTTTACAGTATAGTTTGACGAGACCTGTGGAATTGCTATTGCCTACCTGGAAAGAAAGACAGAGAGAGTATATTGGTCTGTTTTACTGCTTTCAGGTTTTGCACTCTCAGACATTTAATCCCTTTTGCTAACACACATCAGGCATCTCTATTATTGATGCCTTTTAGTGTTGGGAGTTA
>JAAGAY010146818.1:3215-77121 GCA_011801015.1 Ardeotis arabs | reverse complement strand
TTTTTGGCCTTTTTTTTTTTTTTTTTTTTTTTTTTTTTTTTCTTCAGTGGAGATAAATGGACAGCTCTGAGGAGGTGACTCAAAACACCCTAGTTAAATACTTAAAGTATATGACTGCTCCCCCTGTGTGTAAAATGCGCTGAATAAAATTCTTTGAGCCTTACCATGCACGCTTTCTGACAGCTAGAGAAATAAATAACAAATGAAGAGCCGGATCCAGCAGAGTTCTGCTGGATAAAGTTCTTTCAAGAAGGACAACGACAGGTTTATTTACTGGGGCTGGGGAGAAGTGGGATAGTAGCTACAGCGTGCTACAAGGATTACCACATCTGTCCTGGTTTAAATCTTCTCTTGAGTTGCCTTTATGGCCACAGGCAGCACAACTCGTCCAAGCTTCGATTTCCAAATCTGCATCAGTGAACCTTATGACGTTGCTGTTAGAGGTTTGGAGCAGGGCAGGTTTGTGAAATTTAGTTAGTATTTTTTAACTTGACCCAGTTGCCTGTCCTTCTAGGGGAAAAGCAGAAGAAATTATTATGTCTATAGCAATACTGGTTTTCTGTGCAACGCTTCGCTCCCATCCTTCAGATATTAGGAAGTAATTTTTTGCAATGAGGATGGTAGGACACTGGAACAGGTTGCCCAGAGAGGCGGTGAATGTCCCATCCCTGGAAACATTCAAGGCCACGCAACTGATGCTGGATGAGGCTCTGAGCAACCTGATCTGGTTGGAGATGTCACTGCTCCTTGCAGGGGGGTTGGACTGGATGGCCTTTAAAGGTCCCTTCCAACCCTAACCATTCTCTGATTCTATGCCTCCTTGACTTTTTCACTCTATCCCCGAAAAACATTCGAGCCTTTCAGGTGGTTCCAGAATCCCTTTTAAACCTTTGCAGCCTCCCAAACGTCTTCCAGACGTTCCTGGATACCAGCCCACCAGGTTGTGCTTTTGGAGTCTTCGATCTGCTTCCAAGGCAAATCGGTTCCGCTGCCCAGACTTAAATCCTTCTTTTCTCTTCATTTCCCCCCTTTATCCTGTCTCTGGCACCAAGCGAAGGGGAAGCCAAACCAAGTCATAGAATCATAGAATGGTTATCTTCTCCACAAGAATTGTATCACCCTGTCCTTTAGTTCTCTCTCCAATTCTTCAGGTTGTTTTTTTTTGGCTGAATAGCAAGCTTGAGGTATCTTCAGGCAAAATCAGAATTTATGTTCATGTTAATCAGTTACTGGCATGCACACATGCAGCTTTTGTATCTGTAAAGTAAGAATATTTATACTTGCCTTATCAGAGAGTTTTAGGGCCTGATTAATTATAGTTGATCACAGTAGTAAATACATTTTAAGGAGTATCACAGATAATACTCCTTGCACAGTTCTGAAAATATTTTTAAAACAGCTTAAAAGCCTGCTCTCAAAGGAGATAATATTTGATTTTTACCCCATAGCTTGCTATCAGCGTCGTATTTTAAAACTGGAAGAGAAAAGGTGATACTAACGGGGAGAAGGAGGAACTTGACAAAGGTTGTGCTAATCCTAAGAGTGTTTGAGAAAGAAAACAAACCTAAGGCACTTGGAAACAGTTCAGGGGTTTCTAATTAGATATGACATGATATGCTATGTGATGCGATAAGATATATAGGCGAGATTATTTACCTTTTAAGTTCACCCTTCTTTATTCAAACCGATCCACGCCTCGCTGATTTACTACAAGTCCTGGAATTCAGTTCTTTGCTACTGCCAGCTTGTCCTAGCAGCATAGGGGGATTTGTTACACTCCAGTTTGCAACCTGATACGAGAACAAGGTGTTTTCAGAAAGGCAGATGTTCTTTTTACGACTGCAGCGGCCTAGGCCCAGCCCCTCTTCACGATGGCTGGCTTTGCTGGACCCAGCTCCCGTAGGCCCTGCCAGCAGATCCGGTAGCAGGGAGGAACTTGCTGCCTTTGTGCAAAAGGAACAAATTAAACGCGGTGCTGCTCGGACTGGTTTTTCTCAGCTGTTGTCCACGGATTTAGCCGCTTTTGCTAGCAGAGTGGGCTGGGTTTAAGAGAGTCTTGGTAGCTGGCTTAGGCACAGCTCTCACTCTCTGGCTGGTTTTTTTTTTTTTTTTTTTTACAGCTCCCGAGCTGAAACTGGCTTGTTTCTGGCCAGTGAGGAATGGAGAGAACAAACTGGCGTTTGCTGCTTTGTTTTTGTACAGATACCTCTAGAAAACAGGGATTTAAGAAATCTTAATAAACTACCTCGTCCGCCCTACTTTAGGAACAAAAATATTAAAATATTTGGGAATAACTTGTTCCTGAAAACATTCAACAAAGATTTCCATGCTTTCCCCAGGCAGTCCTAGCTGTAATTTCAGTTCTATAACTTTTAAATTGTCTAACTTCCATCTTTCTTGCTGCGCTTTTAAGTCTATGATCTCTTGGCAATTCGCAAGTGAAGAACTTTGCTACAAAAAGGTGATAAATCTCCTACATGTCTGAAGTCTATTATCATGTCTCTGCTCTTCCCTTCTCCAGCCTGAGTCAAATCACTTCTTTCCATCTTTCCACATAGATCTTGGTTTATATACCTCTGATGACTCTTAATGTTCTCCTCTGGATTTTTTATATTTGGGCCTATTTTTCATGAAAAGTGACGCCCAGAACAGAACACAATGTTCCAGTTGAAGTTTGACCAGTGCCGCCTCAATATTTTGTTATAAATCTCAAAACTTCTAAAATATTTTCACTGTTGAGTAATTGGAAGGCAGTACATCAACTCCTTTACACTGGCATGAATTTACCACAGCAGAAAATCTGGCCAAAGCATCTGTGTATCAAAGAGCGTATGACTCTTTTTTTTTCTGCTGCCGATGGGTAGGAAATGTCAGAAGAACAATAGATCTTGCGCTATTTTTACCGGTTAAGCTGTGATCTGCAAATTAAAACAAGATGATTATCGTTATGGATCTGTTCCTGTTGAGACATCCACATTCTGGTGCAGTGCAGGTCAAAGTGCACTCCAGCCACCTCAAACCAAGATAAGTTAAATTTGAGGTAGATCCCCTCTCTGGTCTGAATGTTTGAGTAAGAAGCAAACATTTCCTTTTCCTCTAATGGTCCTGAAAAACCTTTGTCAGCTGTTTTATTGCCTTACTGTAAACAGGTTGTCATATGTTTTAATTAACAGTAAAGTACATCCCAAGAAGATGATGCTTTTTTTTCACAATATCAAGTCATAGTGTCTCATCTGCAGGTTGGGTTATCAGTAAGCCCTAGAGAAAACAAGTTTGTGCAGTTGATTTTTTGCTACTGAGAAGCACAACTCTGCAGTTGTTGTAAGCTAATTGCCTTCTCTTTACTTCAGGCTATTCTTCTGATTCAGGTTCCTTTTGAATTTTTGTGTCTCCTCTCCAAAAGGCAATGCAGCACTTCCACTAGCACAAATTCACGGTCTGCCCAGCTAATGACATTTCCTATGTATAAATTTCACCTTAAAAATGTATTCATAACCCATATGAAAATAATCACTTAAAATGTAATCGACCCAATTGCTTTTACTTGGTCCTCAGAGATGTATTTTAAGAATGAAAAAACCTGTAGCTTAAGTATATTTATTCCAAATACTTCATTTAGAACTTGAAACTGAATTTGCCGGATATATTTTCAGGTTTAGTGAGGGAAATCATATGGGCATTTCATGATGTCCTTTTCAGCCTCGGGCTTTTGGGGTCTTAGATGTTTGGTTTGGTTTTGAGTTGTTTCTGCTCTCCCTTCTGTGTTGCTGGTTCATCAAACAAAATAATGATCTCCAGGTTTGGCATTACAATGTCAAGTGAACCATGCCATTGTCAATGCATTGTGCTATGCTAGAGTATCACTGGATGTCATTGGCAGGTATTAAATGAGTATAGGAATAGGTTCATTGTCCAATCTTAGTTTGTGTCTATATTTTTCTGAAGAAATGCGAGCAATTACCAGAACGAGTGGACAGAACCTTCTCTGTAGCCATGTTGTTGTGTTGAAGCTGGCAGAACAAGGCCGATACAAGCCGGGAAACCAGGCTGTCCTGGTTGGGATCTCAGTCATGTACTTCCAAGGAAGGATTTGTTTTTTTACAAGTTGTCATTTCTCCGTAGGCTGAGCCTTGTGGTTCATAGACCTTCAAGACAGCGTTGCTCAAGTATATTTCTTCACAAAAAATTCTGTATTGCAGATCAAGGTGCTCATAACTCTTACACGGGGGCAGAAAGCTAATATGCAGATAGAGCTCCTGTATTCAACAATGAAGTACACTTGTACTCTTTAATATTCTCATTACTTTGTTTCTCTGCTGAGGAGAGACGAATTTCATGAACTAATGGTCATTGACGTATGGAGGCATTTTCTTAAAAGACCGCTTGAAGCTTTCATGTCTTTTGAAGTAGACATATGGTGTTTAACAGCAGGGACAAAATTACTGTGGGGGCCTCGTTAGGTTTTAAAGATTAGAGATGACCAATCAGGCATGCTCCAGGTGTTTCCTCTACTATAGCTAATACCTGGTTTTATTAGAAATATGACCTTTATTTTCTTTTGAATCATGTCCAGCAAACTGGAGTTGTCACTTATTGTCAGCGAACTGGGTTTTCGTTTTGGGAATAAACAATGCATGTTCCTAATTGTGCATAACAGTTTCTCCTCTTCCTCTCCAAAGAACATGGGTTATGATGAAGAAGGTAGGAAAAATAATCCCATAATAGATTGAAACTGTCAATATTATATCACAAAAAAATTGAATTTGTCACTTTATTTAAACTAGCATTACTGGAGAGGGCAAGATTTGTCATTTAGCCAGGGATTCCTCGTTTTTTTTTATATCAGCAGTTTTTGTTGTCTTTTTTTTCTTTAACATTAATAAAACATCATTGTGACTTGGCCAGATTCTGTGTACTGTACTGTAGTTCAGTAAAATTATGTTACTCAGAATTTTCAGAAGAGAGTGCTGAAGATTTTAAATCTTCACTAATCAAAATAATAAGCGCTGAAGAAGTACCCAGCCTTTTAAAAAGGCTTCCTAGAAGAAAAACTTCCATGCTCAAAAACACATTAATCCTAAAAAGAAATAGTCGTTTCCCTGCAGCGATGCTAGAACAGTCTGTAGAATAGATGTCTGTTGGCCTTCTTAATGTATTGCCTGACCTAATTTTTGTCAAGTGCAACTACTGTGTTAGGAGTCATCATCCAAATGAAAATTACGGCAGAAGAGTTCTACTTTTAAAATGATTTATACCAAGTGATCGTGTACGCAATTGGAAGTAGTTTTGAAAAGAACTGTCTTGTGTCCAATTGAAAAGGGAAAAAATATTGAATACTGAATGCCAAGTAAAGTTTTAGTATCTAGAACAAGATTAGCAAGAGAGACATAAAAGTTTTCATTTTGTCTACCATCATTCTTCTATGGAAAATAAATTTGCTGTCTCACTTCAACTTTCAGTCTTTTGGCAACAAATGTACATGGCCGTAGTAGTTGGCTTCAAAAAAAAAAAAAAATGTACAAAAAAACCCCATCCTTCTTTAGCCTAATTCCCTTGGCTCGCACGTGGGAAATTTTGAATTTAGCAAATGGAACAACTGTGGTCTGAATCTGCTCTGTTTGGTAGCAGTTGATAAGTTGTGTCAAAACAGTCCTGCGCACTTGGAATGAAGTTCTGCACATTTTTGAAGGGAAACACTTGCAAATATTACCACGTTGCAAAAGTGTCTGAAACAGTTGGTGCTGGTACAACACTGGCCAGGCAGGAATGGAACTAAAATATTTCCCCTCCGCCGTCTGCTCCCGGCTTATCAGCTGTAACGCCATACAGAAACCGCGTCTGGCTGTAGTACGCTGATCCAAACTAAAAATATTCTCCTGTATAAACAGTGGTGTTTTTTTTTCTTTCCCCAAAGAAATCTTTCAGCAGTTTGGGCTTTAACGACCATGCTTTAATTGCAAGTCAATTTGTCTTGCTCCAGAACCTCCAATACATTAACTAAACATAGCATCATGGAATGGTTTGGGTTGAAAGGGACCTTCAAAGCCCATCCAGTCCAACCCCCCTGCAAAGAGCAGGGACATCTCCAACCAGATCAGGTTGCTCAGAGCCTCATCCAGCATCAGTTGCGTGGACATGAACGGAAACACTCCAGGTTTACAGTGGTCCAGTGCAGAGTAGTTAGTGACTTCCTATTGGAAAATATTCAAATTCAGAGTCTAAATGAACTAGACACAGAGCATAAATTTAACTTCACATCCTTTAAAATTATACTGCAATATGTTATGCAAATGGCCCAAACACCGCAGACTTAATATAATAAATTTAAACCATTTATTTTAGGAAAACTTAGCATAGGAAAGAGATTACTTGGAAATTAACTCTAGAAAAGTTTACTGTAAATATAACTCAATAGAAACAAAGACTTATTTCAGTGGTTCTTGCAGTTAAAAATTTAATTTTTAAAATTTATATTATGTTTTTTATTTTATTCTTTTTGCCAAAGACAACCAGTGACTGTATCTCCCACCCCTGTGCTGCATGTGTGGGTCACGCTGAGTCAACGTACATAACTCAAGTAGGAGAGCGTGGTTCGCGTTTCCCTCTGGGATTTTCTTCCTTTCGGCAAGTGATGCTCAGTCAGTGTCAGGTACTAGGACCATGCTCAGCTTTTTTTTTTCATTATATCTTTGTTTTGTTAGCTAGGTGAACCTAAATTTAAGAGCCAGCGAAGCCGTTATTTACAACATGTTATGTGATACACACGCATGGTTTTGACATGGTTAATGAAAAATATGACTTATTAAAATAGAAATAATTTGTTAAGCATAAAATGTCATTCCCTTAAAGCTGTAATTTGATATACTGCTTTGAAATAACAATGTGGATTTTCTTAAATTAATTGTTTAGTTAATTAAATCTAAATAAGCCCAGATAGTCTGTTTAGGTAAGTGGAAGGCACTGACGCCTGTTGGATCCTGGAGAAAAAACTGTGTTCTCATTTCACGAGGTACAACTGGAGATTGACATGCCAGAAAACATCCCAAGGAGGGAACAGATTGCTTCCCTTTGCTGAAATAGATAACTTAACCTATTTATGCCACACAGTCGTTAGTCTTTAAGAAAAAAAGATATGTGTATGAGTTTGCTCATACCACTGCGTTTAAATTTGCACCTCGTCAAGTCATTATTTAAGGAAGGGAGGAAGGAAAGAAACCGTGTCTTAATTTGTCTAGGTGGATGGTAATGGAAGAGCCAGCCCAGCAACAGGACAAACTGCGGCTGAGCCGAGAGCAAAACTTTTTCTAGGAGGAGGAACACGCTGCTGTCCTTGTGCTGCCCATGGTTACGCAGGGCGAAAGAGCCCCAGTGGCACCAATATACCGGTTGGTGATGCGGGCAAATGGCAAAAGGGAAGAAATAGGAAAGATCAGAGAATCATAGAATGGTTTGGGTTGGAAGGGACCTTTAAAGGTCATGTAGTCCAACCCCCCTGCAAGGAGCAGGGACAAGATGGCCTTGACTTCCCCCTCTTCCAGTCTTTCTTCGTTGTAACCTACCCTCCCACCCTGGACTCGCTCTAGGAATTTTTGAAAACCATTTTCAGAGGGATAAAGGAGGAGAAATCCAGTATCTGTTATTGTCATCACCGACATCTGAGACAGTTGCTGAACCATGGAAACTGAAGCTACTTTGGTCTTAAAGCTTTGGTCCTCCACAGCCGCTTCTGTCAAAAGATTTCACACGGCTTTAGAGACATTAATAAGGTTGGCTTCTCAGTGCTCTGTGAGAGGAGGATAACTCTGGATCTCTAAAATGAAGAGCTGCGATGGGCAAATTCATTTCAGACTTGAGATATTTTTGCCTCACTCAAGTCTGTCCTCTTTTTGAAGTCAGAGGTTACTGCCCTGTGCCAAGGGGAGCAGAAGGGACCGGAATTTTATCTTTGCCAACATGGACTGCAGTCTGGGGTATTAGACTATTAAACCATCAGTGAAGCTAGACTTCTGCTAGGACCAAGGCAAATTTTTTCTGGAGTGGGCAACCTCTGAGGGCAGAGAGAAGAAGGTATCAAGAGGATGCACCACTCATTATTAAAGAGTCAGAGTCCTATGTACTTCGTCCTGCGTCTCAAGGGACGTTTGAGACAAATCAATAGAGAGATGCCACCTTCCCTGAATCCGTGTTTTGCTTCTTGAGCTGCCAGTTTACTTTAGGATGGAAAAGAGCGATGTGCAGGCATAGCGTTTCATTTTTGGCTTTTCTTTTCTAGAAAACCAACTATCTGTAGGTAATAAAAGGCCATCAAATGCTTTTTAAACACGCAGCTGAAAACATGGCCATAATTGGGAAGAATTTTGAGGTAGGAGTTACTGAGTCAGGAGAAGTGGAGTTTTGTAAGCACATTCCTGAGGGAGTGAGTGGGAGAAATAATGCTTTCCGGTGAGAGCATGAAATAGCGTATGTGCAATTGGGGGTTTTATTAAGAGCTATGGCATGCTTCGCATGATTCCCCTTGTTCAGCAAGCTCATCTAAATCTTTCTTTTCCATCTGTAGGCTAATCAAGAGCTCTGTCATAGTCACGCACTTCAAATTTTTGGTTTGTTTCATTTTTCCTGTCTCAGTAACACACCTTGGAAATTGCAGATTGAAGGAAATGATGAGAATTTGCCTTTTTTTGTGTATCCCAAGAGAGGGCAGCAAAAAAGGAAAATATTTTTTCAGCTAGAAAAGCAAAACAAAAACAGGTAGATAAGCAAAATACAGTGCTTTTTATTTTGTTAGCTCCACCACCAGAACATCTGCAACTATATGAGAGGTTATGTAAACATCTGAACTGTGCCTGCCTCGCTCAAACTCCTGTTTTGTCATTTCTGTTGATGTCCTTCTCTCATAGTAGAGCTAGAGGTATTTTTGTCATTTTTCTTCTTCTCAGATTTGAAAAGTGTCCCGCCTTGTACTGATGCGTGAGACTAAGAGAAAAACAAGAGGTTTTTTTCCCAAAAAACGTAACAAACTCTTAACTTCTAATGTTGAAGAACCTGGTTCTGAGACTGCTCAGAATCAGGAACCTGAGTGCAGGAACTTGACCCTGTCTGTCCAATATCCCTTGTAAGCCCTGTAGCTGTCGGAAAAATGAGTCTCTCCATTTCACCATTAAAGCTGCTGCACTATCCTTTGCCTTGGAGACTGAGTCTGCAGGGAAGTAGTCGTCCTCGCCTGCAGCGTAGCTTGAGACCGTGTTCACGGGACACATGAAAAAGAGCAACTGATGGAGATGTGGGCTGCTTCAGATCTCAGGCCATGGTGCTAACGATAAAGGCTGATGTGGCAGTTTTGCTTCCACTAAAATGCTGGGTTTCACTGGATTTTCTAATTTTTTTTTTTTATGGAAATATGGTTTCATCAGCAAGTACACTAGATCTAATTACTCTGACTTTTCAGAAGTGCTTGTAGTGTGCTGCCAAGTCTAACACGCAGTGGAAAAAGATGCCAACGCGAATACCCATCCTGACCATCTACTGATAGGCTGTTGGAAATGAGGGAAACCTGTAGAAAATGTACCAAATTCCTGAAGCCTTGCAGAGAGCTAAATAGGTGAACTCATGCAAAGTAGTGATGTTCATGCAGAAGACCAGAGCAGAAGGCAAAATCAGAACTTCTCGTAGGTGAATCTGTGAAGTTCATATTAGTTTGGACCCCGTGACCCCGGTAAGGAACCCCAGTGACCCAGCAAGGCTTTTATTCCAGCTTATAAAATCCTTAAATGTAACTTAGGCAGAGGATATTTATATACTCAGAACGGATACTGCTGAGAGATTTTTTTTTCTGAAGCAAATGAAATAAAAGGGAAGTTTGTTCATAAGCAAGGGCTCTAAATCATAGCGAAGCCAACGTCTTAATTTTGCGTTCAACTGAGAAACAGTTGGAACAGCTATTTCACATCTCGTACAGGGAACGCAGGTCATCTCAGAAGAAAAGTAGATATTTCCTTGTCAAACCAATCATACTAGCTTAGGTTCTAAATTGCAATTGATTGTTATTTCGAGCATGGGGTATTTTCCTTCACCCCACAGGAATGAAAATGAAGACAGATGGGAAGAAGCGGAGGGGGAAAACAGGAAAAAGACTTTTTCTGAGCTGGCAAAGTTTGGAGGGTTCTGTAGCTATGTTGGACTGTGATACTTATGGACTGTATGAAATGCTTTGCATTAGATATTTATTTTTCCTTAATATTACAAAAGTTTGTGCACTTTATGAAGCACTGAATGTCAGCCTGGAACAGCCACAGAACAGCCTGCCTATGACTGTCATCTGTAATTCCAGATATGCAATAAGATACATAGGCCTATACAGGCATGTTTTCATTTTTCTGGTGGAAATCTGGATTTACGTTAATCCGCACTGAAAGAGAAGATATTTTTCCTTTATTCCTTTTTCAGTTGCATCTTTGGGAGTGGCTAACTTGAGGTATGTAAAGAATGAATGAAAAGCTGTTTGAGCTTTACTGGTTCCAATATATCAGGATACAATTCTTTGCACGCAACCTTGTATTGAGTGGAAATGTATTGTCCTTAGAGTTGACTTGTAGCATTGGCCGCAAACAAACATGCCTTTGTGGAGCCCCAGGCTGGGACTGGGAAGACCAGGGCTCTTCCTACAGTTATGTCTTTGGTGCTGGGTTACTTCTGTGAGATGTTTCATTTTTCCCTATTTTGGAGTGCCGATATTTAAAATAGAGATGTTGATTTATCTGTTTTGTGGGACACTTTGAGACTGAAAAGGAAAAGCCGTGTAAATGAGTTATATATTGTTATCACTAATAGGAAAATATAGGTTAGAATTTTCTTACTGAGTTAGCTGACAAGGCTCCCTGAAGGGTTTACGGCTTCTTCTGGGCTGCTTCCCTCCTCTGTCACCCATTAGAGCTACATTAAGAAGACAGATTTCTTCAGCGAGCGGAAAAGTCTCATCTGAACAAAACCAAACAGATGTGATGTTATGATATTCGGCAGCATTATTAACATCTTCATGTTCTCCCAGATGGAGATAGCTCTGTGGTATTGTCACAACTCATCAGCTCTGTGTGGTATTGTACAGTGGTAGTGCAGACAATACAGTGTCAGCAAATTACTGTGCGCACGTTCCGTTGCGCTGGTTTTCTCCTCCTTTAACTCTCTTGGCTCCTGAAGAGGAAAGAGGTATTCTGTCTTCTCATTCATGATGGGTATGAAGCATGCCTGATTCTTCTTTCTTCTCCTTCCCCCTTTTCCATTTACAAATCCCCACAATTCCCATATTGCTCTCCCCACGCAGAGATGAAGGTTGAAAATAACAAGAACAGACTCTAAATGATGATGCTTCATTTGTTTGGCATTGCAGTATTTTGTTAATGTTGACATTATTGCCAGGATTATTAACCACTGAAATCCATAATTTCACAACCTTGAAAGGATGTAAGCGATCTGGGAGCCACAAATTATTTGCCACCGATTGAGTAATGTTCCACGTAGTTAATTGTGCTTAAAAAGGAGCGATGGGTTATGGTCTTACTGTCATCTTTTTCCAACAAATGCTTGGCTCCCACAAGAAACCCTAAGGTTGAAGACCAAGTATGTACGAGTTGTTTCTCTGTGGTGATGGTAATTTTGGTTTGGAACCTCTGAGAAAACAGAATATGCCCTTTTAATTTCCCTTTTGCAAAAGGAAAAAAAAAAATAAGGGGAAGGATTGCATTATTAATGTATTTACAATATACACTTCTACTTGGACAAGAGAGTTACAAGTCAAAACAGAGAACAGTTGACTGATCTCCTTTGTCGAAATAAGTATTTCGGACAGTGTGATAAATGCTGAGTGTGTTTCCCTTTCTCCTTAACAACTAATGTTTCTTAGATAATCACTGCTTCTACCTTTTATTTTTAATTTTTAAAAAGGATTTCTTTCTCATGGCTCCGCATGAAATCATTGATGAATGCCTCATGTTCTACAAGATCACAATTTAAATTACTTCAGTTTTTCTTAATTGTTTTTAATTTACAGTATTATGTTGATTTTGTCTTTCAACTGTTGAAGTTAGTGATAGAAATTCATGGGCTATGACAATCTATGCAATCAATTAGTAACACACCACTGTGATTTATGCTCGTTCTTTCTCTAGAATATACATGGATGGGATGTAGTGAACTCGAGAAAACTAGCATACAGCTGAACGAGAGAAATAAAAATGTAAGAGCATGGTTTTGGTTTGACTGTAGAACAAAGTGGATTACTATCTGTCCTTAAATCACTTATCACAGGGTACGTGATGCTAATATTGCTCTGTTAAGCAAATTTTTTCAGATAGGTGGGAAAAAGCCCCCCAGAAAGCAGGTGTCCAACCTTGATGGCATCGATATGTAGGTTTCATGAACGTACTGGGATTTAATTGTTTCATGTATTGAAAACTGCCAAAACTTTGTGCGTGTCCCATTTACACCTTACTTAAGGTTTATCCAACTCACTCCATTACATGAGTCATTCTTGTGGCACTTTGGGATCAAAATCACCTACTAACAGCTTAAATAAGACACGGTTTTGTTAATTTAGTAACATTTTATAGCAAATATTTTAAGTATGCTTTGTCTGGTTTTAGACATAATAGCTGTACATGTAAGAGGCGTGGTTTCTAGATTTTTGTTGGACTAAGAATGATTAGGCACCTGTTCCCGTTCCTCCTCATCTTGTACTCCATTTTATTTCCAAGCCTTTTGCACTGCACCCTCAATTTCTGTTAGGCGGTTGGATGCTCCCGCAACGCAAATAGTAAAGCAAGATGTGACTTAGGAGCAGTGTAAACGAGAAATTACCGATCGTTAGGAAAGATTAGAGACTGCAGCAGTGACATTGAAAATAGCGCTACTTGTTTCGCTAAGCTGGATTTAGGAAGGACATAAAGCAGCATTTATCCAAATCACTTCATTATTCAGTTGCATGGAGGCCCAGAAACCTCCATCCCTTATTAACTCCATTTTTTTTCTCTTCTTTGGTGTAGGAGATGGAAGGGGAGGGAAAAGTGTAGCAGGATGGTGGGAGGGGGCTTTGTGGTGCTCCGTGACCTGGCATCTTGGCTGCTGTTAATCACTGAAATTGAGAGCTTTCTGATTTCCCTGCCCTCCTTCTCTGCATAGCAGCCCTACGTTTTTCCTAGACCTTGCCCAGTTTGGGCAGAGCGCAAAGATGGCAACCCAAATCCGTTTGGTACAGGAGCAGAAGGCAGCCAAGCTCCTCGTCGCGATGGGAGGCAGCCGCAGGAGCTGAATCTCAGGGGCATATTTTCATCTTTGCTCCTGTTCCAAGGGACGGGCTGCAGTGAGCTGGGCACGGTACCTGCTCAAGTTGTTTTGTTCCTTTTCAGTTCCAACATATGGAGTTTTTAAGAGAGAAAGAAACCGATGACCGTAACATTTAAGAATACGTGGGAGGAGAGTTCAGTTTGTCTTCACGCTTTTATTGCTTTCCAGAAATGTGAAAATCCCTAAAGTAAGAAAGACATCGTGCTTTGAATACAGACATTTAACTTCCCTTTTAGTGCCATATTATACAGTATGTAATGTCTCTGTGTTAGTTTAAAATTGTCAGATAAATGACTGACAGCCCTGAAACATTGCTCCCCACTCCTTCCTTCCTTCGCTCCAAAAACACACCTACATCCACTCGGATAACGGCAGCGACAGCATTTCATTTCCATGTTGAATCTCCCCTGTGAATAAACAAAAGATGTTTGATTTCCTCGTGTTGTCAATCAGGAACCTCTCATCTGGGACCCAGGTTAATAAAATACTTCATCATTTTAATCCAGAATTTCTTTGGGAACTGCACACAGCGCCTTCAACGCCAGCCATTGTCTCAATCAAAAATGGACTTGGATATTGTGGTCCATTCTGAAAAATGGATTGTAATACAATATTTCTCAAGTTAATCGGGAAGTGGAAAAGAACATCCAGTAGTGCTAACCGTCTGGATTTAATGAGGAAGTAGGATCTAGGCCAGAAATACGCGACAGAATTTGTACATAACTGCCAGTAGTCCTTGTAAATAAGTAGATGCTTGTAAGTGCTGTGTTTGACCAAATCCAGTTATAAAATGGTTTTAGTGTTAGGGTGAGCCTCCATTGCATCCCGCCGTTGTCTTATCAGAAGATTAAAAGAGTAAGCGGTGTTGTACAACGGACATAGCACCATCCCTGCTTAAAAGAATGGTAAACACAAAAGACTAAGAAACTAATACAAACGTGTCAGAAGGACAGAAGAATTAGAGGCCAGTTGCAACACTCAGACTAAAAACTACGCAGAACGCAGAGGAAAGCGTGTCTCTTGGCTCCCAGCCCTCCCTTTCAAGTCAAGCTTATTTCTTTTGCGGATGATTCAGTACCACTGCTGTTGCCTGCAAACGTCAGCCCAGAAAACTATCTGTGTGGTTGAAAAGTCAAAATGCTTTTTTTTTTTTTTTTTTTCTTCTTCAATCCAGGTAAAGCTGTTCTTCATATTATCAGGGCTGTAGCTTTTCTTGGAAAATTACTTCAGTTCTAGCAGAAGCTCGGGAGGGGCATGAAATTATTTCTGGCATGTGTCTTTCCCAAGATACCTGTAGAGACAACAGCCAAGGGCATTGTTATCTTGCTGGCAAGAATGCTGGCGTTCGAGATCTTGAATAGGAGGTGTCTGGGTGGGCGCTGCAGTCTGTGTAAAATTTCAAGTTATGTTGATTAAATGGATTGCGCGCTCTTACTTTTTCAGTTTTGAATAACAGCTTATCATTTAATACTCAACTGGTGTGCCAAGCAGTATCAACTACAATTGTCTGGAAATGTGTAATTGAGCTTTAAGCATAAACGCTCAGCTCTGTCGCATTGCTCTAGGTGGATATCCCGCTCTGTTCAATTGCTGGGTGATACATGGGAGATGAAGGAAGAGATAATAATTTCCTTTGGATGCAAATATATGTTTTACGATTATGTTGTATGATACACCACATTAAGCAGAACAAATAGGATAACGACGTTGAGCTGAAACTGAAATAATAATTCAAGCATATTTCTTAATTAATCAGCATTCCCAATGAATCCCTGTGCTAGAAAAGGAGTTTCATGCCTTAATTCAGGGACTCACTTTGATGATATTGAGGAAAAAAAAATTATCTAAAAGAGTATTCCTTTGAAATTTATTGAATTGATCCTTCTATTTAAGCGGCTACATATCGATTAAGGGGGCTAGAATCCGTTCAGTCTTTCCTGTAATAGGTGCTTTGAAACAACTGAGCTTGAGACGTATCATGGAGCAGGATAATAGGGATGATATAAACACAGAAGAGAGATTGTGACCATTACCGCTTGATTAGCACACTCTCAATAATCATTTATTTCTAATTTTAAATGAGAGTCTCAAAGGCTAATTTAAGATTTCAAAAGAAACTTAATGGCCTATGATATACTTAAGCTCAATAAAGCAATGAAACGATGACATTCTCCAATGTCAGGCTCAGAAATTGTGTGTGTGTTTAGTTGTTCCAACGGTTCATAGAAAATTACAACTTTCGCAAAGTTTGGATGTTGCGTGAAGGTATCTAAAACGATTGAGATGTTTCCGAAGCTCTGAATAATCCAGATTTTTTATTTCAATGTCATAATGTTCTTTGATTATAAAGCAATTATCTCTCTCAGATGATACCATATAAAACCGTGATATGGTAGTTGTTAACCTATATTTTATATTTTGTCATTTTGTCCTCAGTCATCCTTGCTGTCAATTCAAGGTCACTTTACAGCATTTAGATTGATATAGACTCTAAGTACTGGATATATGAATAATACATAAGGACAATATTAATTCAGAAATAGTAATAAATGGCCAAAATGGGTACTTTAATTAAAGTGTAAGATAAGAAAATAACTGTTTGGCTGCTACCTTAAGGACTGCTATCAAATACATCATTTTTATGAAAGGCAGCCATACATTGAATATCTTTCACGTCCCCTAGGTGCATTCACTGAATAAAATCTTCTTGAAGACAAACAAATTTTGCTAAACTGTCACAGAATTATGAGTTGCAGCCTGGAGATTTCAAGCGGAAAAATATTTCACATGTGGACACGGCAATTGTGATTTGGGTTTTTTTTTTTGGTCATGTAAAACCGCCTATGTTATTACCAACTAATGTATCCTTTTAGGCAGAATGCTTCAATGGGACATGTTGACATTTACCCTAACTACAAGAATGACTACTCTAGGATTTTTATAGTATCTGAGATTATATTCTCTCCAGATTGAGATGAAGGCCACTTTTCAACACTTTCAATGCTCAGGAGTTACGTGCTGAGAACAACTTTTACAAGCTGGTACGTGCTGTTTCCCCGTTCCAACGTGTTGGTCTTGCTCCAGCCTCATGCAGTGCTTGCAACAAGGTCTTCAGACCAACTTTTGGAAGTACCCAAGAGGGGAATTCTCCTGCATGCCAATTTATGGATTTTAGACTCCATTTATCTGATTTTCTTTTGGTTTTCCTCCTGGAAAAAATGACTGAGGCGGGACTAAAAAAATCCACCTCTAATTAATGAATTGGTTTTCCTTTGCTGTTTTCTTGCCCTAACTTCAGAGAACTATGTAGGGATAGTCTGTTTATGTGAACTTCTCTTCTTGGCAGTGTGGCTCCAGTATACGCCTGAAGTCCCAGCAGTGCATTTTGTCCCCTTTTAACGCGTTGATTAGGTGTCATATCCGATGGGATCCATTTTTGCCAAAAGCCCAGAATTTGGTGGCGATGTCTGGATTTGTGGTTGGGCATGCAAAGTATTTAGTCAAATTGTTTTCTTTCCATGTCGCTTATATGCCGACATGAAACCGAGAGCGCTGATTATGCAATCGTACATTTTTCCCCCCTCTTTTTTCTAAATTAATAACATTCAGCGATAAAGTTGGAAACATGCTCTGTTTCCACAGCTGCAGCGAACTGGGAGCAAGGAAAACAATAGCTGCATGTACACATATGCATTCCAGCTGCTGCCAACTCCCACGTTCTCCTTCATCCTTTTTGGTCCTCCCTTTCCAGCAGATAAATTGTCTCAGTGACAGGAAGGGTTAGTAGCGGATATGCTGCCAGGTTAATAATGCGTTGTAAAAAAAATTGGAATTAGCGTATGAAAATGGGAAGTTGGGAAGATGAAAAGAGAGTAGAGCTGGTGCAGAACTTTGAGATGCAAAATTGGTCAGAATGTAGAGCCAAGAGCAGCGACATTTTCTGGCTTGGTTCTCTGTTTTTTGAGCAAGAAGGTCCACCTCTGTCTCGGGTCTTCTGAACCACCATAAGACGTTCTGGGTGGCATCTAGATGCCAAATTGTAAAAATACATTTGCAGTATAAGCGATAATGGGGGTGTAAGGACATTATGCAAATGACCAAATGTCAGTGCTTGTGTGAGATGAGAATTTCCAAGTGATTTTGAGGTTGAGTTAATGCATCACAATCCAAACGGTAGCTGGTTAAACAAGGATACCTTAACTCCTGTAAGTCCTTGGAAAAAAGATAATTAGAATAAAAACTAATGTTATGAGTCCACAAATAAATTGCTATGTTATTTTTTCTTTTTCTGTATTTGATGGAAGAACCTTAGCTGATTTAAAAACAGAAAAATCTATACTACTTAGCCAAAATTTGAAAGTAGGGCAAGATTCAGAACCTTTCAAGTGAAATGTTTGCGGTGGCACTGCCAGAGTGATAAAACAGTAAATAATTTGAGTTAGACTTTTTATGTAAATACTTGGTTTAGAAGTGGATATTTTTCCGCTCTGATTTATAAGCATATAAAAATCCAAGGAATACAGCTGAAGATGAAATGAATGTGTGTATGTGCGTGAAAAATTCGGATTTGGTTTATGTGGGCTGACACAGTGAAAGTCTGTAAAGGTTTCGAGTTCACAGTTAATCTCTAATGTTGCGTTTGCTTCTCTGGTCCATCTACATTCATAACCCGCCTTCCGCCCCAGAATCTTATAAAAGTTATACACTAGAAAATAAAAATGGTTAAATGATAAATGTATGCCAGAAAAAACTCTAGGAATCTAACATTGACAGAAGATTGAGCAGAGAGGTTTTGCTGACAGGTCATGTTCTAATGCAGAAGGCATTTCTTTAACCTCCGTAGTGTTGTTGAGAATTTCATCCAGGACAAAATGCTGCACGGCTGACTGGAGAGTTATTTCCATACCTATAGCATCACTCGTGTTCACGGCACAAACTTTGACTACTAGATTTGGTCCTGTTTCAGCCAACTACCTGGCTGAAATCGCGTCCTTATTTAAATGAACTGAAACCTTAGCTGTAACGTTACTTTGGAACCAAGTATCCAGAATTTAGGGCAGAAAAAAAAAAAAAATCTCTCACGCTGCTGCATAGCGGCTATTTTTGAAAGACAAATTGTAAATTATATAGTATAGGCTGTGAAGGCTCTTTAAGGTTGATTCTGAGAAGACTATATTGCATGAAAACTGAAAATTTTTCGCTAGCATTTAGAAGACGTATCGCATGGAATAATGCACAGTTGCCGTAGACCACCAATACTGAAGAAATGCAATAGATGGAGCTGAGCTGGCCTGGACTTGGTTAGAACAGATATTCCATCTTCCTACTGTAACAAATGCTGGGATGCCTACTGCCTGCTTTTGGAAGCACGATAAGCAGGAACCTCCATGCAAAAAATGTCACCGATTTCTATATTCCTTGTTCATCTGGAATAGCTGTATTTCTTCTGTTGTGTAATACAATCAGCTTCAGGTAAGATGTCAAAAAGTGTTCTTAGAAGTCCCTAAGTCTACTTTATAGACTGCTACCTGCTTGCTTTATTTTATTATTTTTAACGAGGAAATGCGTAATCGTCACTAGTGATCCCTTTAATTAATGTAGCAGGTGTACCTCAGTGCTATCGCTTCATTCACAACTCATTCTGGCAAGTTATTTTTTTCATTTAAAATATTCTTTTCTAAATCCTAGGCTAGAGTTTATGATTTTTGAAATTGAGAATTTTTTTTTGAAATATCCTGAGCTATGCAAGCATAATAATAATACATTTTCCCCATGTACTAACTAGAATTGTGCTAGCAAAAGTTCCTGAAATTAGAAACTTCAAACTGTGCCTCTTCGTTCATCTTCAGTGAGCATTAAAAGCAACTCAGTTTGAAGACAATTAATGCAGTAGTTTAAAATTATGAAAGCTTAAAATCAATAGTTTTGAACATGCACATAACAAAATTAGAAACATCCCAGCTTCTTTCTCGGTGCAGAACCCACCCTGAAGTTAAGGGGGAAAAATACTCAATAGAAAACTCCTTAGGGAACCTGTTTTTAAGGAAAACTGGTTTGGCCTACATATATTTAGGCACTATGGGGATTGAGGCGTGCTAGGAGAACCTCTTCTACTATACAGCCCCTAAGTCTTGCTCTCTGCTTCAGGGGAATAGTAGTGAAAATGTGCAAAGACTACTGTCATGGAGCCGCTTCTCGACTTTGGTTTGCTCTCCAGAGGAGAACTGGGAAAATAATTTAGCTTTACGACGGACATCAGAAGGGGGAAATTAAGCCTCCAAATGTTAATGCATTCCTTAAGCTCAGGTCAAATTGACTTCGGTGTCCCCGTGGTGATTTATGTCCACAAAAACTCTGGCACCTGAAGGTACAGTTGACCTTGAGCAACTTAATGGTCTCTGCACCTTGAGACTGAAAGTAGGTAAAAGCCACTGGCTTAGTTTTGTGTCTTTCTAGATTAAAACAGGAAGGGAAATCATGTTGGAAAGCAGTATCATGAGCTCACACTCAGGATGGAAGATTTATTTGTTTGTTTGTTTATTTTAAGAAACCTCTGAAGTATTTCTCTTGGCATCCAAGAAGCCAAGGGCCTATGAAGTCATCCAGATACTCCCTCCAGGAGTCCGTTGCGTTAAAGTTTCCACTACAAACAAGTAAACAAAGCGGTGTAACAGTCAAGCAGCAGTAAACAGCTGCCTTAGCTGGAACCGTTATCACAGGGTTTTTACGGTAGACATCTGAAAACTTCCTCGCTAGTCAAATGGAAATAAGAGTAGAAAATGCGCAAAGAGCAGCCATCCCCATGTAGAGAGGCTAAATTAATTTTCAATATCCATATTATTAGCTAATTAGCTAACATGTTACCTAAATTTTACTTAGTTCCTTATTCAGCAAATTTTAAATTTCAGGTATCTAATAGAGGCAACCATGATCTAAAACTTAGAGAAGTAAAGGTCAAAGTCCAAACAACTACAAAGCTAGAGTCTGTGGCCTGTCAGCATTTGCTCATATTTCACTGTTTTCTAGTGTTGTAATGATCATAATGAATTCCAGGCTGTTCATGATCATAACTTGCTTTCAACATTTGGGATTAAATTCAACCACTTCATCCTAAAGAATTAACTAGTCTTGCGGTGGAAAGCGATGAAATCTATAGAATGTATTTCACAGACATTTCACGGCACTTAGTGGGCTCATGAGTTTATCTTTCAGAGAACTCCCCTAAAATCAGCATCTGCCTCTTATTTCCTTTGTGTCCTTATTATTTCCTTATTTCCTTTCCTTGTCCAGTTTTTTCTTCTCTTGCACAGTTTAAATACAGTTTCCAAACAGTAACCTTGAGATATTTTTCCTCTTCTTCCATATAGTCAATGTCTTTTGCTCAGATGACTTTGTTTTCCCATGAATGGTCTGCAAGTCCTTTGAAAACAAAATACTTTCACTGAAAAAAGTAATATTGCCGCATAATGGATCCATTAGGAAGGCATGTGGCACAGAAAAGTGAATAAATCTTTACTCATAATAGTGAAGAATATTCTGATTGTTAGAGGTTGATATTTCTTTGAAACATTTCTACGGCCTAAATATCTTCACTTAAAATTGATTATTTTGCAGCTCCCTGTTTACATATATGAATCTAAAAAGGCCTATCTGTTTGTATGTATATGCAGAAGCATAGCCATGCCATGAATATGCGCACGCATGTGGAGAACACACCAAAGGCTCACGTAAAAAAGACAGTGGCAGAAAATTATATGTGCATTGTAGCCAGCATATTGAACAAGTTATTGAGGGGACTGCTGAAATAAGACGTGCTGCTGTATGCCAGATATTTTCCTGAGAAGAATACGTATAAGGCTAATTCTTGATTTTTTTTTTGTTTGGTTTTTGGCAGATGAATGGTGTAGGAATTTAATGCTTGGCTATATAATTGAAAAGCCCTAGCTGGGGAATCTATGTGTTGTTTGAGTTCTTTATGAGAATTAACTTTGCATGAATATTGTATTTTCTGTATAGGCTTTGTCAAGAGGCAAACTGGTTTGCCACGCATCGCGAATTCTGTTGCCCGTTCCCCCTAGGCTAGGATCCTGCATCGAGGAGACGGGTGGAAGGATCTCTATTACAACACCGTCGCTTCGGAGAAAATTCTGACTTGCAGGAAAATTAGCTTATCGGGGGAGAAACTGCCCAGCTGGGATTGGGGGTTCATCTCAAAACAGAAGCGGCTGGCAAGGTTTAAGAAAACAGAAGCTGTTTACTAAAATAGGGTGGGGACAAGGACTTTTCCAGTTGCATCAAACAAGGGGAATTTAGTGAGTTTAACCAGGCGGAGGAAAGAGAAGGGGAAGGACGTTAAATGTCTTGTGAATGTAGTTCCCTGAGGACTCTTGAAGATGGAGTGAAGTATGGGGCACTGCCATGAGTCCGCGCGGTTTCCTTACTGGAGTTTACCATTTTTAAAAGGAGAGGAATATTATACTCAAATCATGGGCAAGATGTGGGTATTTGGGTGTGCGTGACATTTCTTCCACAAAAGCAAAGGGTAGATCTCAGAAACTTGTCATTTTGAGAGTGTGCTTTAACGACGGCAGTATCTTCCGTGTCAGCGCCGGCTTGAGAGTTTGGGGACAATGGGATGGCAGGGCTCCAGATCCACACACCGCTAAGAGAAACGGTGCTCTGAAAAAGTGCCGGGGAGACAAAGAAAAGCAGCAGCAGCACTGCAGCGAACTGGGTAGCTTAAAGCTGAGGAGCGCAACACCCAAAGCTTCTGCAATAAATTAACCGAGAGCTTCTGGTTCTGTGAAAAGAGGTTCAAGAATAAAATGGGAGTTACACAATTATTGCAGATTGGCAGGCATTAAAGGCATCTATGTTGCCTTCTAAGATCCTGGCCAGGAAGACATCGTATAAAAGCAGACTTTCAGTTATTTATGGACAGGCAGAGCCTAATGGTTTTAATTTTCTGGATCGCTCCAGAGGCCCGTCAGATTGGCAGCACTAGCAGAATGTGTCAGGAAGTCCCGACTCCTGCCACCACAAAGGAATAAAAAAGTGGTTTGAGGGAAGATTGACAGTATTCTGTTCATGACTGAGAATTTAATCTATTCTCATGCTTAGGGAGAAGTCATCTTTGGTTTACAGTGTGGTGTCACATTTTATTTTTTAGTGTCAAGCTGATATAAATGGATTTGTCCTTCATTTTTGATACTTACTACTGCCCATGCTGAATTCATTTTCTAATCGTATGGAGGCCATATGTATTCTTTACACATAGACTGCACTGCACTGCAGAATTTATGATCCTGTCCTTTAAATATACTGCTGTTACATGCTCAAAGTCCCGCGTATTTATATGGTGTAGATATGTTTACCGCTAGCAAATTATGAGGCAGTGTAAAAATTGTGTTTGCCCACATAATTTTGTGTAATCATTATTAAATGGGGACATGTCAAAGCTTTCTGTGGAGGAAAAAGAAGTACCTCAAAATATCTGTGCTCCTGTATATACAGGTATTTTGACTAACTCAATTCGCAGAGGGAAACATTTCATCAAACAGGCAAGAAAATGACTGCTGAACTAGAGACCCAGTGATGAAATTATGACTTCCTTTCAAGTGATCGCTCATAAACTTCTTTCACTGTAACTGTATGTGTGTCTTTGAGTTTTGGCTGGGGTATTTGCTGTCCACACATACTTATGCCTCTTACTCGGGAGATAAATGCTGGAGCACGGGACTGTGGGAGAAAGCAGAGCCAGGCTCCATCGTGTGCATGCTGATGACTGACTCAGGTTTTTGGTTTGGTTTTTTTTTTTTCCTTTGATTTTTAATAATATCTCTGCTAAGTCATAGCCCATATGCATATCGCATGATGAATGTACAGAAATCAGACCCTCGGGCTTTCACACGCGCCGAGAACTGGTCGTGAGTCAGTGCTGTAGGACTTGTTCGTGCTCAGAAAAAAACAACACAACCAGGAAGGGCGGTGAGTTGGGCTGCTAGTTGTAAAATAGTTGTGCCCAAAGAGCAGTTCACAGGCAGCCTCTGAGATCCTTTGAAATCGCTCGCAGCTACAAGGAAATTAAAACATTAAAAGTGAGGCCAGCAGGGAGAGAAGCGTGTGACGCTGCTGTGTCGTGTTTCTTGTTCAGTATTGTTGACCGTTGGCCAACGGAGGTGGGGGAACTGCTCTTAAACACTTGTGAAGCGAAACAGATGCTGTTCTGTTTCAGCAAATTTAATAGTTTGACCTCGTTAGTTTTTTTGACATAAACACTTGAAAATATTTCCAGAGGAAATTGCTGCATGTATAGGAATATTTGCTGTTACATGAGTGTCCAGGCGTAAAGGCCTGAGTGTTTCTTTCCCTGCACCCCACCTGATGCCTTTCTCCTCCCTGCCTCCAGGTACCAGATACACACCGGCCTTCAGCACTCCATTATCCGGCCAACCCAGCCCAACTGCTTACCTCTGGATAACGTCACGCTACCTCAGAAGCTGAAGGAGGTTGGTTATTCCACGCACATGGTTGGCAAATGGCACTTGGGGTTTTATCGCAGAGAATGCATGCCCACGCAGAGAGGATTTGACACTTTCTTTGGCTCGCTCTTAGGCAGCGGCGACTATTACACTCACTTCAAATGTGACAGCCCTGGGATATGTGGCTATGACCTGTACGAGAACGACAACGCAGCGTGGGATCATGACAACGGCATCTACTCAACGCAGATGTACACGCAAAAAGTACAACAAATCTTAGCTTCTCATAACCCCAGGAAACCTTTATTCTTATATATTGCTTACCAAGCTGTTCATTCGCCCCTTCAGGCACCGGGCAAGTATTTTGAGCATTATCGATCGATAAATAACATCAACAGGCGAAGATACGCTGCGATGCTAGCTTGTCTGGATGAAGCCATAAACAACGTAACCCTTGCTTTAAAGAAGTACGGTTACTATGAGAACAGCATTATCATATATTCTTCAGATAATGGTGGGCAGCCAATGGCCGGTGGAAGTAACTGGCCTCTCCGAGGAAGCAAAGGGACCTATTGGGAAGGAGGTATCCGTGCCGTTGGGTTTGTTCATAGCCCCCTTCTGAAAAACAAAGGGTCCGTATGCAAGGAGCTTGTGCACATCACAGACTGGTTCCCCACTTTGATCACGCTGGCCGAAGGGCAGATCGATGAGGATATCCAGCTGGATGGCTACGATATATGGGAAACCATTAGCGAAGGCAGACGTTCTCCACGGGTAGACATCTTACACAACATTGACCCCATTTACACCAAAGCCAAAAATGGGTCTTGGGCAGCTGGCTATGGGATCTGGAACACTGCGATTCAATCCGCCATCCGAGTGAATCATTGGAAACTACTGACGGGAAATCCGGGATATAGCGACTGGGTACCTCCACAGGCCTTCAGTAACGCGGGCCCCAACCGCTGGCACAACGAACGCGTTTCTTGGTCGGCTGGCAAAACAGTGTGGCTTTTCAACATAACCGCGGATCCGTATGAACGCGTGGACCTCTCTGCAAGGTACCCAGACGTAGTGAAAGAGTTGTTGCGGAGGCTTTCACAGTTCAATAAGACTGCGGTTCCTGTTCGATACCCACCTAAGGACCCTCGGAGTAACCCAAAGCTGAATGGAGGAGTCTGGGGCCCGTGGTTTAAGGAGGATGAAAAGAAGAAGAAATCAGATAAAAGTAAAGGTGCGAATAAGCAAAAGAAGACCAAGAACAAGAAAAAAGCAAATCGGAAAAAAGGACAATCATTACATTGCCGTTCACGACTTGCTGGTGGATAGACTCAAGCGCGCTCTTTTGCCAAGTCTAAGTCAGCTTGGCCGAACTCTCTTGAACTTCTGACAGAATATACTAAAAACGCTAGCTCTGCACTACGGATGGAAGTTGTAATGTTTTTATTTTTTTCTCTGATTTCACCAGCACAAGGTATCTCAACACTCTGCCTTGAGTGTACGTACAAGTCCACATGACAAACTTTATCCTCTACAGGATGAATGGTGCTCACCTATCACAGCTACGTTCCAGATAACAACGGCGATAACACCTAATTTCAGTAAACTCATTTTTGATGGACAAATCGGTTGGAATATTTGGAGAGTATGGAGATGTTAATGGCAGATGTTCTCAAACTGACAGACGATTCATAAAGAGAAAGGAAAAACAAAACTTGAGAACCTCTGTGGGTCAGAAAGCGCTAGTCACCAACTTAGGACATTTTTTTGATATAACACAGCAGAAACATGAAGCCATCAGAATAACTTTTTATTGGTGCTGAGGAGGGGAACATGATAGGAGGAAAGCTGCTTTGAATTAGACTTTGTCTGTCTTCTGTAAATCAGAAATATTTTTAAAATTTCCGAGGTGTGCTAAGCTCCCCCCGTTTGCGGTAAAACCAGAAGGTTGTTCTTCAACACACGTGAACAGCTAGCACACGCCATGTATAATTTAATCTAGGCGTAGGCAAAAGCACATCACCAAAGTGAATGTAGTATTTAAACACTTTAAGATACAACAGTATGTAAAAGACATAATTTATTTTACAGCACAATACTTATTGCTCTTCCATTAAAACTTTCCTTAGTGGGTGATGCGAGGTACCCCTGTGGGCGCTAGGGTTGTTCGTTTTGGTTTTGGTTTTTTTTCCCTTTGATTTTTAATTTTATTTCCATTCTGTCATTCAGAGTTTTATTTAACAGACCCATATCCTCAGAGTACTGTAAAATAAGAAAATACTGTCTACACTGCTAGGATGAGGAAGGAGAATGATTTCAGGTGCATCACTTCATTATGTATTTGCCTCCAATTATTTTGAATGTAACAAAGTGATTATTTAATGGAGTAGTCACGTGAATATTTTTCCGTTTCTGTACAGAAGCTTAGGCCATCTTGATGTTTGGGGGGGGAAATTCTACTTTAAACCTTTTATTTATGTATCTATTAAAATAGTTTATTTTTATGGCATTCATAAAAGTAGTCTGCCTCTTTTTTTCATCCAAAATAGCAGTTCTGTCCTTGTTTATTTTAAAGGAACTCGTAAGCTTTTTTTATTACTATTATTTTTGCTGCAGGGATGATTTTAAAACATTTTGCTTCTGGAACAGAATTTCTTCTTCCATTATATATATAATTTGAGACGTGGTTCAAACTTTGCCCTTTGCCAAGGTGTCTGCGTGGATGATTAATGGATGTACTGACCGCATACTCTTGGTGATCTGTGATAACTGGTACGATACGTACGCACCTAGAAGTTTCAAGATTAATTATGTGAAGTGAAATTGATGATTCATTTGGTAAATAGCTGTAACATATTTTGGTAAAATTTAAAATAAGCATGCTTTTCAACTGCACCTCACTTGACTCAGAAATCACATTTATATAAATGGATTACAGTTGAAAAAACTTTCATAAAATCAGCACATGCTAAAATCTGAATCGTGTCCAACACCCCCTGATCTTTTTTGAAAAGAAACTAGCTGCAAGCATATACTGCCAAAACCTAGAAAATTGTATGTTTGCAATTTTAAAGCATGATAAAGCTGTCATTAACAAACACTTAGAAACCAGTTAGTCATATTTTGGAGTTACTTTGGTAATGAATATACTGGGGAGAAGATAGAAATGGACTTCTTGAATAGTTACCTATAAATAATTATTACCAAAGGATGGTGTGTATGTGCATAAGTGTTTAATATTGTCACAGCTGTTTTTCATATTGTGTGGTTCTTAAGAGAACTAATTAATTTTTTTAGAAATCTTTCCAGTTTTACTTAAGATCCAGACTCTTCATTGACTAATCAGGAACTCAAATGTTCTCTAATTTCTCATTTTTTAAAAAGAGTGCCATTAGTGTCCTTAAACGAAATCATAATAGTGTCTTGAGGTATTAGACTCCAAAATGTGATGTATAAAATTTATGTCTTTGAGAAAATACCTGTCTTTTTGGTCTTTGAGAAGAAGTGAGACTTGTAAAGTTAGTCTGAATCAGCTGTCAGTACACAACTACACATACAAATGGGACCAATGTAGAAACGATGACTTTTTAGGATGTCCCTTTTCTAGTTTGGGCAAGAATCTAGATTTCAGTAATAAACACTAGGAGAGAAGTCACAGAGGCAGGACAACTTAACGCATAAATCATGATGTTTGTTTGTAATACCCCCGTGTTGCACACAGAGTTCAGCGTTAGAAAGAAATAGGAACGTTTCTGACTTCCCAAGGTCATTTAAAAAAGGCCAAAATTAGATGCATAAGCTAAACTACATAAAAAAAAAGGACTAAGATGTTTTAATTTATTTTGGTGTAATAGAAAAAAGGCACTGTAATAAAGCGTTATCCTCATAGAATCAGTGATTGCCCTTTTCCAGGGAAGTTTTATGGCTGCTTTGGCTTTCATTGGACTGAAGCAACCATACGGCATTATTCTCTGACAACATTTTATCCTATAATTATTTATATCTGTCCTCTCTCAGGCAAAATGGGAGTCCTTGGAAGTAATCAGGGCAAAGCAGAAGAGTGGATCAGTTCTTGCATGCCTGCGTATTAAATAAACGTGCCACAAGAGTGTTTGTAGAGTACACAATGGGAGCACATTTTCTAAGGTGGCACTGGCTCTTCCCTTGAATCTGATACAGGGCTGATCTGGTACAGGGAAAAAGTTGGATTGAGAGTGGGTTAGAAAATGCCCACCATTGGGAAGCCTTCCCAAATCTTTTGCTGAGAACATCCTGAGGTGAAAATACCATGTTGCCGTTTTCCAGTCTACTCTCGCGTATTATTCCAGCAATACAATGGTCTCTAGGTTTTGGTGGTACCGTTCAGCTCTCAAACCTGACTTTCTATTTACAGAGTCATAAATACTTCATACATTCCCACAGCAGGATTTCACAGGTTATTTTTGTCTCAGAACCTGTTTCGTGCCCAGTCTTGGGGAAAGTATGAGAGGTAAACACCACAAACAGTAGAAAAAGGGCTACTAGATTTTTCCAAAACCAGTCCTGTGCTCTGAAGGAAAACCAACCATCCTCCCAATTCCTGGGCAGACATAGCGAGGGGGTGATCGCTTTACTCAGGCTGATATTTTTGTGCAAAGGCACTCCTTAAAACTCACTGATATTTGGTGTAAGTCAGTAACTGGTCTCTCTACCCACATGTTTAAGAGATCTAAAAAAAGACTGGGTGGGAGGAGGAAAGGCAGGGAAGATTTAATTCTTATTTTTAAGTTGGCTCAAGCCTTCTATTCTCCACGTGCTTATGGGGTACACGAAAAAAGGCAGGTCTGATATAACTCTCTGATCTGGTCTTGGTGACATCCACGCCTTTGGGAGGACCAGCCTGAGGAAGGGAGATGATATTTCCTCCTTCTCCATGTATGGTTGATAGCTGTGATCCTGGATCCTGATCGTTTCTACACCAAGGCAACCTGAAGAGTGACAAGGATAACTGCAGGTAAGAGAGGAAGAAAGAAAGTGGAGAAAGAAAGAAAACGCAACAAACCAGAAGCAAGAAAGCCTTGCCTTGTCATCTGTGCTCCCTGAACGTAGTATATCATGCTGAATTGCTTTTTAAATTTTTTTAAGTTTGAAAAATACTTGTGTTGTCCTTTTCAGGTTCTCTCAGTTTTATTCTTAAGCTCTTTGAACTACTTTTCTTAATGGTTAGGTAATTTTATCATGTTAACTTTTTATTATTATTATTGTTGTTGTTGTTGATGTGTGGTGTTTTTATTTAGTTTGACATAAAGTTGGAGACAAAACGCTATCCTGGCTACAGATGAAGACCAGTGGAAGGAAGCGCCAAGAATGGTAAGTAAATCTGAGATGGCATTCTTTATTTATGGGTCGTGTTGTTAGATCTGAGGACAAGTCCATGCCATTGTGAAGCTCAGTCGTGGAATATGAGTTATCATAACTCAGGGGTCATTAGTTTCTGAAGATATCCAAAAAGTTCCTCCATCTGCTGAGGCACGAGGCTTTTTGGAAAGTGAATTAGGCCCTTAAACCCAGCAACTTTCTCTTTCTCCTTGGAAGTAATTGGTGCTGATTGGATTTCAGGCTGATGAAAGAGCACTCAATGTTTCCATCTGTGCAGGATTGTCCATAACGGGTTATCTGAGGGGTTGCCCAGACAACAGTGAAACCCAGGGTTTTTTTGGTCACATTGCATAGAATGAACTTGGTTTTTGTTTCTCTGTCTTTCGTGCACGGCACGTTCAGCAACCAACGCTCACACTTTTATGTCGCCACCCACCTTTTGTAAGTTGCCTTTTATAAAGACCATTAGCTTTCTGCAACAGACAGCGGCAAAAGTTAGAAGGTACGAGGTCAGATACCAGGCTGCGGCGTTTAGGGAATAAAATAGGAATGGACTTGCTCTTAAGAATTTATTTCAATTAAAGTAGCTTCAGATTTGGTTGACGGCAAAAATAAGAGCAGTTTCCACAATGCAATTAGACCAAAGAAATTAACATGTCTGGATTCTCCTTAAATTACTAGGAGATGCTGAATTTCTCCCAGTGACATTCTTCAGCACAAATGGGGGTGCTGGATCTACCAGCTTCTATTCCAGAGGTTGTTCAGAAAATCTCTGAAGAAAGAAAAAGAAAGGGAATAACATATGGTATGTTTTATAGGATTTATTTATTTATTTATTTATTTATTTCCCCCCACAGATATGGAGATGTATGAACAAAGGATTGTACCTTTGCTGACTATTGAGTATTATATGCAAGTCCTGGATGAAATACTTAGTAATTTTCAATATGTAGGATTCACAGACTAGCTATAGGTTCGTTTTGTCATCTCACTTTAAACCCAGTGAATATTCATCAGCGGTGTTTGAGCAAAGCAAGTAGAATGTAGTTTACTCCATAAGACATATACTATAAATTCTACTACCAAAGTTAGATCTGCTTTTCCAAAAGATAACATCAGCTCTGAGAAAGATGCTGGGATATACAATACACTTGTTGACCACTGACTTAATGAGCTGTACTCTCAGGACAACAGTAATTTTTCTTTTGTTGCTCTTAATCTCTTATTTTCTTGTTTCCAAGACCAGGCAAAGAATGCATATTCCTACAGAAAAAAAAAAAGAGCGTAAGATTTAATTTAATTTAGCAGTTAGGTAGTGCAAGCTTAATTTCAGCATTCCATTTCTGTTCAGCAGTGTAGTCAATAATATATTTCATTTCATTTCTGTGGAGCATTTTTCAAGGTCTCGATGAAGTGGAGGAGTTGTGTGAAAGGCTGCCCAATGTGCAAAAAGAAAAATGTTCTCTTTCCCTGAATTACGCTCGTTTTCACCTCTGCCAAGCAAGTTCATAATAATGGATATAAATACAGTTAACAGTGTGAAGGAAGATCTAATTAAGTGCCTGGGTTTGAATTGATGTTGCCACAGAGGTATAGTCCATGATATGGTTAAAAGTTATTTCATCAATTCCCTTCATTTCAATTATAATCAGGGCGATGTTGCTGAAGTTCAGCTTGCGACTGAAGTAACAGAACTGATTAATGACTGTTACTGTGAATTTCCATAATGAGTGGAGAACAGGGTCCTGAAATGTCATACCAATGTAGCCTGAAAAATATTTTTTTAAAATTCCTTAGAAACATCAGAGTCTTGGTAAAAGTCAAGTATTTAATCACCTAAAATTAGGGCAGGCTGTGGCGTTTGTTGTCATTCCCTAGATTTGCTCAAAAAGATAACTTTTGAGAATTACTTGGCAAGGCTGTGTTTATTCCCCCTTTAAATGCAGCTTTGCTTCTGCTGGTTAAGATTAGCCAGGATCGCATGCAGGAGAAAGTCAAAGTAAGAACGGTTCTTTGTTATCGGCATACGGAGTGCGGTTTGGAAAAGGACATCATGGGTATCAGAATCCAGTACATTTGGAGAGATTTGCCAAAATCTAATGCGATGATAAACTAAGGCATTCCTTTTAGATAGCCAAGATATATTTTAATTTTTTGAGATGGCTAGAGAAGGAGTGGAAACATGGCCCTCTGAGAAAACAAAGAGTACCAAGCTGTGACTGGTGTCATACATGGGATGAAGAAACTGCAAGTTGCTCACAAGGAACATTCTGTGAGGGTGAGCTGAATGTCATTAAAGAAATACTTCATCTATCGTCATCTGTTTCCCTTCTTAGAAAAAACAACCGTCAAAGCACTGACTATTGGCAAGACTTCAAGGCCAAGGGCGTAACTAGTAATGTCTTACCTTTGGGCAACCCTCCTAAGTCTTTCTCTGACAGCGTATCTATTTTTTTTTTTAATGATTGGTCCCAGTTTCATTAGCAGATTCCATTACATTTTATCACTCTAGATGGAGCAAATATAGTGTTGATAAAAAGCATATTGGAGCTTTTTGGTCGCTGTTATCTTCACCAAATTGTAATCTCTTAGCAAGACCTATTTCTAAAAGACTGAAATAATTCATCTCTTACTGCTATGTGTGTAGCTATTGAGGATTTGCATATTACATTTACATATCTCCGTTCCATTTGGACAGCAGGGGAAAGTATCTGCAGTTAATAAACGTTAATCTCCACAAAGAAGAGCTTGCAGAGATTCAGAGGGAGCGCACAGCCCTGGCCTTCAGCCCAGATGACTTCAGCGACTCGCAACCTTGCACCTTTAAACATGATTTCTTCGAGATTTTTACTGCTGCTAGGTTGGTTTTTTTTCTCCTTCTCTTTGAAAGGAAAAAGGCTAAATGATTAATTTTGCTTTCAACATCAGATGTGAAAGTCTGCTTGGAAACCCCGCTGCGTAGAAAGGCAGCACGAGGAGAACAAGAAGTGCTTGGTTTGCGTCAGGAGGAACACGGCGTGCTGCTTCCTCTCCCACCGCTCTCTTCAGCCTCCCACAGCCCCAGCCACCGAGTCATTAACAGGAAAGTCATTAAACTTTTTAGAATGTGAATATGCCAAGATCCCATGAATTATCCTCAGATAATGAGCAAGTTTAGATGAAACTGTACCCTTTCTGCTTCCTGTCTTTTCTTTCCCATCGCTTCCTTACTTCCACATACTGACTAAACCTGTGGGATGTTATATTAAAAAATGAGTGGAAGGTTTTCTCTATTACAGATTGAGCAAGTGGAGATCTTGCCGACATCTCTTTCCTTCCCATCCATGCCTGCAAAGACCAGCGAGAGGACTTGTACTAGAAGACAGTTCTTGAATTCCAGCTGAAATTACATCTTTCTCATATTGGTCGTGGTTGTTCCTCAGAGGTACGCAGGAAAGCATTTCATGTAATGTAATCCTAAATGCAGATAAATTCACAAACAAATGATGACTTCTCATTGTCCCATCTGCTTATACAGTAGAGTTGTTAAATATACAGTCTCTTGCTAAAGACACAAGCTTATGAGGTTGCCATTTTCTCTACTTTTCTTTAATTGCCATTTCATTGCTCAAACCTAGCAAATTCTCTTTAACTAGAAGATAACTCTTACTTGAATAAACATGACAAAAAGCATCCAGTTCTGATTTAAAGCAGAAAATTATGAAGAATCTGTTACTTCCCAGTGTAAATCTCTTGCAATAGTTAATATCCGAGTTAAAAGTATCTATGCCTTCTTACTAATTTGACTTTTTATCTGGCTAGCGATTTGAGCCTTGTGTTATCTTTATCCCCAAGACAGAGTATCCTTGTTCCAATCTTTAATTTTTTTTTAGGAGCTGAACAGATGGGGTCCTTAGAGTCTAATCATCGTATGGCACTTTCTCCAGTTTCTTCTCCATTTTTTTCAGTAGCGTATGAAAAATGTGGACAGCAAAAGTAAGTAGAAGATTCTGGTATTAGTTTAACTCAAATGTTTTATATATTTTATTTTTTTTTTCTTTCAAGGAAGAAATACCACCTCCTGAGAAGAAAGGAGTGCTCCTCTTCCTCTGATGAATTCCATGTCCTTTGCGACCCTCAAACTGATGTAAGGTTTGTCCCCCCTCCAACCATTCTCCTGGTACACCTTCACTCTTTGTTACACAAATCCATGCATCAGTCCATAGCTGGTTTCAGCAAAACATATTTTGTTGAAGGGGCTGAATTTCTGTGATTCTATGAATTTTTCAGGTAATTCGCATCACTTTGTGGTTGCCTTGTCCTCCTTGTTGTACACCACTCCCGTAGTCTTTGTGCCATCTGCAAATCTTCTCTGCAGTCATTTTGTATGGGCTGGACCCAACACCACTTCCCGTGAAAGCACCGCCTTTTAATGATGACTTCTCATTGACTGCTACGTTGGAGGCCTATCAGGTAGCCATTGCTGATGCAACTGGGTGTGTGCTCTGCTTGTACTATTGGAGTTATCTTCACCTGTTGATTCCTTGGTTCAAGTAGCAAGACACTTTGGCATCTGGGAGTCTTGAAAGCCAAAATCTCCTGTGATGGAAGGGAGCTGTAATGTTCAAACTGCCCTGCAGGCTGCACTGAGCCTAGAGCATCCCCTGCTGCTGTGATTTTAGGATGGCACTCCCAAGCAAGGAGATCAGGAAGGGAACTGGCTGTGCAGTTCATGGTGGTTTTTGTTGTTTCGTGTCAGGCAATCTTTTACTCCTTAGGTGGTGTTTATTCTTATACAGAAGGAAAAAAAATAAATAAAAAATCAAGGTTGAAACCGTCCTGGAAAAAGGAGTTGATGTTTTCTCACAACAATTCCACTCTTTGTCTCAACTTCTACAGCCGTTTTCCGAAAGCCTCTTGTACAAAAACAGAAGATTAAAATGTATAAAATAAAGAGGATACAGAATAAACGCTCCTAATTATATTTTATATCCCAAAATATCCAAACAGCGACCATGCCTGCAATGTCCAATTCAGGAAAAATATGGATGTCCTCCTCGAAGCAGTAACTTTTCAAAAGTCGCTTTTTCACATTCTAGAGGGTAGGCATTGTTTACCTCACACTTATTTAAATCAGATCTATTTATTCATATAAGGCCTTCAGGGTAGCAAACCTCTTGGCTGCCTAGTTTAGCTGCTGCATGCTGAATTTGAGGGCAAAGAGCGGATTTGGACATTCGCGCCACCATCCCAATGGACTGAGGCAGCGACGGTCACGTTCTAAAATCAGCTTCTACCTGTGCCCACGGTTCAGCTGGGAGGAGCTTGGAGGTAGGGGAACACTCAGGCTGACTTAATAATTTGCATCCTAAAATCTTTTGCTGCATCTGACAAGATGAGTAATATTTTCCCTACAACAGTATCAAATGTATGTGTAGAACAGTCTTCTAATTCTAGAATTAATTCAGTCTGTAATTGCCTAGTGATATTATTTCCCCAAAGACCATTAATTTATTTTTATTTTTTTTTTTCACCAAGTAACTTCTGAAAATATAAACAAAAGTAGTGTCGCACTGCAAGGGCATCAATACTGCTGGGAAAGATTAACAGCTTTAGTAATGAAAACAGGGTATGTGTGAGAGTTTGTAGTTACTGCTGTTTACAGGTCCAGGTCAGATATTTACTGGTTTAAATGGGCATTTTGTGAATTACTAAGGTAGATGACAGTAGTAAACCAAAATTGAAATTTATTTATTACGAGGAGGGCAGATGGAAGAAAAAAAACACTGTAGGTGTTAAGTTACCAACGCTCTCTTTTATTCCTAGAGGAAAAGACACGTCAACGACACTCTTCTGCATTGTCTTCTGAGATAGAAGACTTCCCAAGGTATGAAAGCGTGTTTCTAGCACTGTTGTTGAGATTTATCAATCCAATACTGTAATTGCGTTGTATTATGATTCCTTAGTTTGCCTTAAAGAAACAAAGGAACACTTAATTCTTATTGCCTATGAAATGTACTGCATTTACCCAACGCTACTTCCGCTGCAGCGTCTCGGTGATATTTTAGATATCTGCTATTCGTTCTAATCATGTTCCGTTTCTCCTGATTCGCTCAGCCCTCCGTCTCTCATTCTTTTCTAGAATTTCATAATTCTTGTTTGTCTTTCTCTTCACTCGCCATTTTAATTTATTTCCATTACAAGCAGCCATGCTGTTTACCATTCCGGATCTGCGCTGGTCCTGGAAGCGTGGTGGTTTTTAAGCAATGCAGATATTTCCTGATCCCGTAATACGCAATAAACAGGTTACCCTGTGCAACTAGATGGAAGATTAAATCGGTGCTTTTGTTAGCTAGTTGAAGCACAAGCTTTTGCTAATTTATCCAGAATGCCTTTGCCTGACCATCTGTTTCAAACGGAAATGAATCTTTGGCTTTAATTACAAATCTCTTATGAATATTATTTTTTTTTTCTAACCCAATCTGCCCTTTTGGAGATTGCTTGAAATCTCTCTGTGTTGTATGAAAGGTGGGTGGGATTAACAGAGTTGCTGATAGTGTGATTTCATTTTTTTTTTAATTAGCCTTCTGTTAATGATTTTAAATCTATTTATGCGCTTGCTGCAAGTCAAAGGAAAAATCTGCGTTACCAAACTGTGTTTACAAATTTGCCACAAGACACCATGTTACGAAGCAGTCTAAGTGCAAACATGTTAAGCCATATGGAAAATCTGCCCCAATCTTGCTAAATTATTCCAATGTTTAATTACTCAGATCATTAAAAAAGTGTGCGCCCTCTTTCTAATCGCTTCTTCTAATTTCGTGGCCTAGCCCTCAGATCAGATGATAATTTGTTACGTGTTCCCCACGAAGGTGTACGTACATTAAGACCAAACACAAAATATTCCTACTTCAGGTGCTGTTCTCCAACAAAGAATTACTCATTTCACTAAGGATTTGTCATTAAAGTGCTTTGTAGGTTTCTTTTTACAAAGGAACAGTGAAGTCATTGTTTTTATTTTTAATTAAATGGGGGGCGGGGAGGAGGAAATGGAGAGCTCTGGGCTGGAGTGTCGGGGGAGTCCTTACTATTGGTAAGATCCTCTGGAGCTCTTTGCTTTCATCTTGTAAGGAGTGGGAAGGGGAGCTCTCCTTCCCCTTTCTCTGGTAGAGTGGCTTCCTTTTTGTTCATGGTGTCAGCAAATCATTGTCCGTTTGGTTTCTTCTAGCTGGGTTGGCCAACGTGCCCGTCACATCCAGCACATACTTCTCTTTTCCGCCTACCCGGTCTGAATCATAGTACTGTCCTAACTTGCATCTTCTGTGGTGCAGGGCAGCAACTCCTTTTCCTGACCAAGAAAGAGAAGAAAAACAAGCTGAGTTACACTTCTTGGCACGTTTTCCAGCTCCACTGGAGAACTTGGCCCTTGCTAGTCGGTAAGAAGACCTTTAGCAAGCAGAGGAATCTTGTTTCCTGCCAAGCTGTCTTCCCAAACAGAGGCCAACTTGTAGCAACGCGGAATGGAGATGAGTCAGTGAAAAATGGACTTAGGTAAACACTGTTAACTGATATTACAGAAATTTCAGCAGTGTCTCCAGAGACAGATGCATCTATTTATTCATCCAAGAACCACTGAGGCGGGGAGGTATCTGAACACTCCTAATTGAAATCCTAGGGTACACGCTGGTCCTCTCCTGGTGACTTTCACCCCTGCAAATTTCAGTTCCCATCCCTCCTCATCATCAGCTGTTGGTGCATGTCATCACAATGCAGGGCTACACGTAGCACTGTTTATGAAAAAGAAAGAGTTCAGCTCATTCTCTTCAAAAGTGTTCCAATTTAGAAGGGTGCCAGATGACCTTTTTATCTTCTTGAAGGTATTTTCTCTCCAGAATGACCAGAGTAACTTCTATGAACACATACTTTATTCAAATGGTTTCATTAAATTCTTAAATTAAAAGCAAGGGATTCTTTAAAATAAAGATATAAAGAAATGAAAATTAGATGTATTTCTTGTTTCATATAGCTTGCTTTCACTCTACAGAAGTTGATCCGGACAAGGCATGCGTAAAATACTTCCATTAAATAAAAACTTTTAATTTTTAGGAGAGAGATGTCTCCACTTGTCTCTTGTGGCCAGTTAGACTGTACTTGTTAGGCCCATTCCAAATATACATTCTGTACCATACCATTTTTTAATGAGATTTTTCCACCAGTGTAATTAAACCAATACAACATCTCCGTGATCCCTTCCACGGTGGTGTAGAGTTGTTTTACAGTAACATTGCAATAGTTTTTTCCCCCCTTTCCACACAGAATATAGGTAGATATACCTATATGGGCTCCTTTTGGGGGGCACAGATATTCTCTTTGCCTTACTTTCAATTATGCGTGGTAGAAGGCGGAGAATCTTTCCTGCACCCTTTGAAAGTCCTTGACCATCACAACGCTTTTCTGTTACCTTCAAATTCTGTCGATCTGCCTGCCCTGTAATTTCACGCGGCGATTTGTGCAGCGCTTCTCTTTGTGCAGACCACCCAGACCTTGGATTGCCACGTCCCAAACTATCATCTTAGTGCTCACCACCACTGTTAAATCAGCCCGTAGCTTTTTTTTCCTCTGTGATTTCACTCTTCTAAGTGCTTGTACAGAAAGTGTATCTACACTAAATGTTTCATACAGCTTTTAAAGGAGTCCTGAGACGGTTTAGGTGTTATTTTATAGAATTACACTCCTCCCTCTCCCCCATTTCTGTACAATATTCACTGCAGGGAAAATGATTCACTATGATTCATTCTCACTCCCTCCCAGGCTGTGTTCTTCCCCAAAAAGTACAATATTTCTTTTCATATTCTCCATTAATGTTGTGGCTGTGACTTTTGTCCTGTGTTTCTCATAGGGAAGTTCAGCAGCAGCTCCTGTAAAAAGCAGGCATCTGAGGAGCATGAGAGAAAAGCTGCTACTATATCTGGAACCAACTCTCTGCACCTCTCAGAGAATAACCTCTCAGCTCTTAGCGAAAGGAAACACGCTCCGAGAATTGCTCAGCTGGACCTTAAAATTTCTGGGCTACGAAATGCAGAATAATAGGATTAGAGAAGCAGAGTTGTCTTCATTTCCCTGCGAATGAAGGTTACGGCTCTATGCACTTGGCCTCTGTGCGACTGCACAGACAGAATTGGCTTGTGTAAAACAGGAAAGATGCTGATGCTTCATCCAGTTCTTCATCCGTGTTTGAATGAAGACTTCCAGACAACAAAAGCATTCATCTGGGTTTTTACAGCAGTAGATGGCTGTTTAAAACGTGTATTCTCAACCACTGCCTATGTGTATATTTAGTACCAAAAAAAAAAAAAAAAAAAAGATATTTAGGCAATAAAAGATAAGCCAAGAGACTTGCAAGTGTTATCATATGATGTTAGCAAAGTTACCCTCGCAGCAAAACGAAGGCTTGAAACATTCAAGGCCAGGTTGGATGAGGCTCTGAACAACCTGATCTGGATGGAGTTGTCCCTGCTCCTTGCAGGGAGGTTGGACTGGATGGGCTTTGAAGGTCCCTTCCAACCCAAACCATTCTATGATTAAGCAGCCTGACCATCGAATTTAGGCAGCTTTACTTTTCCATTCATAAATCCACAAAATCAATGGCTTCTGGGTGTTTATTTCTAGCATTAGATCCTCTCTATACAGATAGTCCTGAGGAAGCAAAGCTTTAAATATTTGTTTCAGGTTCCAGCGGCTCCACTTGGGGATGCGAGAAGTGTGATCGCTTGTTAAATCGGTTGGGCTCAGGAGCCATTCCCGTGGTTTTACGCCACGGACCATATAGCACGTGAGACCCGAGCGCTGTAACCCTTTGGCACAAAGCATGGCACATGCAGAGAGTTCAGTGGTGCTTCCAGAGCCGACTCGAACACATCTCCTTGTTTTTCAGCTGCTGACATAAAAGGTGCTTTAAAAAAAAAAAAGTCAGAAGTTAAACAGATGTCCCTGGAGAAGCTGAAAATGGAAATATTTCTCACGTGAGCCACTGCACGCATGCAGAACGGAGGCTGCTTTGGTCTGTTTCTCAAGAGACTGGCAGCCTTTCCTACAAGTCCCGTGGAGCAGAGCTGCCTTGCTGTTTTCTTGAGTTTTATGGCTAAAACAGGCTCGGAGTTGGATTCTTAAGCACACAGAGGATAAAGTCCTACAGGACTGAGTTTCCCCGGGCTAAGAGGGGACAATAGTTTTCAAAAACACGGATAAGCCAGCTAAACTACCGTGCCACTTCAATTCCTTCCAACTATAAGCAGAGAGATGTGAAATCCATGAACTGTGTGCTTATGGGCTTTTTATCTAAGAGGTCAAGTCTCAGTTGCCATTAAATAGCACATAAAGTGGAAGCCATTTCTGTGCCACTGTTGACGTACGGCAGGGAAATGAGAAGGAAATATTAAGCAGGAAACTATTAGTTGGTGAAGGGAGGGGAAAAAGAAGGAATCTTCTCCTTGCTTGCTTATTTCTTGAATTTACCGCAGCTAACCTGACATATTCCATTTCTCTTTAACACTGCTTTTCGTTTGCTTTTGCACTGCTTTCATCTAGAGTGTGAAATTCCAAGTCCCTGTGAAAAGGCTGCCGTAGGGATATTCTTGGCAACACCGCGAGCAGAAAGTACAGGAAACCTCACAGGAGAGTTTGTTCCAGCCACGCTGCCATCCACGTTTCGCAGCTGTGAGGACACTGAAAGCAAATCCAAACACCGTCTTTTCCCTTCTACAGAACCTCACTGAGGTACAAGTGCCTGGGACTAGAAAAGTTTAATTAAGTTATGCTGCCGTCACGACCCGCTGAGGTAAATGGGGGAAATAAAAAAAAAAACCCTGAGAAGTTTCACGAACCAAAAAGGGGGCAAGATAGCATAATCTGGTCACTGCATGGCCACCGGGCAGAGCAGCAAAGCAAAGGGGAAAGATAATTAAGGGCAAACATGTCTCTGCTGTTTATTTGGCAAACATTTGTAAGTGAAGAAGAGGGGGAGCAGTGATGACTGGTGGAAAGGGGAAGGGGGTGTGATCTCGCCCGTGTGCCTCCAGTGCTGTTTTGTACCACCGCCTCTGTTCTAGCGGGCCAGTGAGGTTTTTTTAGGACGTGCTTTTGGTAACCGATCGTAGGTTAACTTTCTGAAGGTGTATTTGAGTAAAGAAAGAAAGTGTACACATCTGGGGGGAGTTAACCTTTCCAATACTCTCACAGGTAGCCTAATTTAGCTGCCAAGCTTTACTGCGCATTGGCTTCCTCAGTGAATTAAATTAAGTCTATTACTGCTACGAGATCTTAAATATCACCTTAAGCTTTATGCTCCATATAAAAGGTCTGTGAGACGGAAGGGGTCTTGACCACCCCATTTTGACCAGGAGACGATTCCTCCAGAGAAGACACAAAGGGGGAGACGTAAGGTTGGATTGTGAAGGCCCAACTCCCTCCTGAAGAGGCCAGGCCATGTTGACTTTGCCATTACAATACAGAGGCCTGAAACTCGTAAGAATTGAAAGGGAATAAACGCAATTTAGAACTTCATTAGCTGATTTCACCCTATCTTTAAACGCTGTCTTCCTTGAATGACACAGAAACCCAGCTTTGGCTTGCGTAAACTATGCTACAGTTTTCAAAGCTCCTCAGCGTGCTCCTAAAGCAAAGGTAATATTGCCAACGATATACTGAGACGTATACTGGCGTAATTGCTCTTAGTTAGGTTTTAAGCTCAGTTTTGCTTCAAGTTTGCAATGTAACTAACACTTAAGTTCATTACTTTGAGAGTTCTTTTGCTTTTAGGCAGTAGATGTTTTATTTATTGATCGGGTGTTATTTAATTTCCTCAGTTGTCTATTGGAGTTGACGGATCTTTTTTTCTCTGATCTTGGCAGCTGTAATAACCCCATTACCCTGAACTTGCTATTTAGCCTGCTTATCTTCATTAAGGGAAAATCATCAGAGAGATCTCCACAGTTAAAAAAAATCTGTATAGCAACGTGACTGCGTATACGTCTACAGAGCGAGGCCTATCAGGAAATAATTTATCAGTAATTTTTATGGAGAATTCCAATTTATTATTTTCTAATATATAATACCGGAATAATATAGATTGCACTAGGCAAATTAAGTGCTGAGTAAAACTTATGTGAAAACGCAAAGATTTGGCTCAATCTATTAGAATTGGCTCTACTACTAGCCAGAAAAATACAGTAAACGGTCAAATGCTAGGCCGGTGAATTTATTGTAAGTAAAGTGTAATCTCTGAGTAAGAACGACTGTTGATGGGCTGAAGTCTAACTGGGAGAGGATTCAGAAATTAAAAGCTGGCCTCAGCATTAAGAATAAATCACGTATAGAAATATAATTTTGGTACAGTTCTGTTCCAACTTTTGAGGATACAGCAGTGACTCCAAAAAGGCATCCTGGAGCCTGTCTTTATTTTGTGATGTCTCCGCTCCAGTTTGATTCACAGAGAAGTTAACTAATAGCATTTAATTATAGCTACGTCAAAGGATTGTGTCACACTGGGTAGGCAAGTCAAAAGGGAATGAAAGTGAACTAATATGCTGCTGAGACAACATTTCCAAATAGATTAAACATAAGGAAGTACCCAAATGTATTTTTAAGGCCCAAGAGATATACTTTTTGTATTTCAGGCCTGAGAGATATACTTTTCTTGCAACAAATGAATTTAAAACAGAAAACAGTAATCATGTAGAAGGAGAAAGCATTAACAAATACTTGATTGCACTAAATAATCCTCTTAAAAAATTTTCCTGATTGTCATGACCTTTCCTCTTTCTCACTTAGCCCATCCACATGTTATGAGTTACTAGTTGGATTCGGTGTAAAAACAACCAAAAAAAAAAAAACCCTGAGTATTTCAGAATGACTTAAGTAAAAACAGATGACAGTTAGAAGATGCTAGAACAAGAGTATTCATTATTAAGGAAATAATATATAGCGAGCTATATAGAGCACTGGGGAAAACATTGGGAAGCGGGAGTATACATTTTTTCCAGTTGTTATATTATCTTCCAAAAAAATAGTCACACACACATACTATGTTTGCAGTAGAATTGACATATTGAAAAAAAAAGTCCTGTAAAAATTTCAACACTTGAAGAAAATAATTTCTTGTACACCGCACACACGTAAAAGTCACCAACAGTCAACTTTTGTTGTTAATAGCAGCTTTCCTTACATTTTAAAAATAAATGTGAAATCTCTGAATTACGCCATATTGGTCAAACTGTTACAAGAAGAAATGAATACTCTATATAGTTGTATTTTATATAGATGAACTGATATGGCAAGGAAAATAGGTAAATTTATGTGTTAGGATAAAAAAAGAAAATATGGGATATCTTTATGTCCTTCTCTTATTCATTTAACTTAAAAACCAAATTCTGTTCTTTCTCCTGTAGGATCTGTGCCAGGTGCTTCAGGACAAGACGCAAGAAGCTGCCTATAGCTTTCCATGCTGGCTCTTACTGCGGTTTGCAACAGTTAGGTAAATCACTGTAGTATTGTAAAAACTCAATAATCTTGATGGTTTTTATAAAGATCTAGTCCTTCCCTGTGAGTTTTTCTAAGCTGCTGGATTTGGTGGCTTCTGGTAGCATTGAGTTCCGCAGTTTAGTTACTATGGAGAGGTATTTTTGTGTCAGTCCTGGTTTTCACACCTCTAATTTAATGGAATATCGTCTTGTTCCTGGGCAATGAGGTGCAGAGACAGAAGCTTCTGAGTCATCGTTTTTATTTGATTGGCTTTAACATATCCATCCTATGAGTTTCTCTTCAGAAAGCAGAGCCTCCGTCTTTTCTGTCCTTGGTCGTACCAGACGTTTTATAGCCCCTTAAGCACTTTTCCTCTCTTCATCCTCTTGCTTCTGCAGCACACTCCAAGATGCGAGGTAGCACGTGCCGTACCGGCTGGCTGCAGAGGGCTCTATTGTTGCTTCGTATAAGGGAACCACAACTCTTGTCTTATTTATTCCCTTATTCCTCATGCATCCTACTGTCTCACTAATGGTTTTTTTTCACAGCTGCACATTTTTCAGAGACTTCAGTGAAGTTTATTGTGAAGTATCAGTGAAGTATGAAAGATGAAAGATATATAATTTACTAAATATATTCAAGATAAAAGAAATTTAATAACCTTTTTTGCTCCCAGAGTGGTTATAACATCGCAAAGATAAAACTTATGCTTTCATCTTTTGCTAAGGTTTTACTTTTTTTTTCTTTTTCTTTTGTTTTCCTTTTATGTAAAATAAATCATCCATGCAGAAAAAGAGCAGTAACAGTGTAAGTACTGAAAATTATACAACAGGAGCGGAAGGAGAGTGCTATGTGGAGGGAGAGGGTACCCTCAGGACTTATTACATGCATTGAGATGATTTACTTTTGTTTGAAGAAACTGCTTGAGTGTCATTTTAGGTCACTTTATAGATATTCTTGTCTTAGGGATTGTACAAAATTATAGAGAGGTGGAAAAGATGCCTGACAATTTCCTTATTGCTAGAGGGAAGGTTTGTTACATACCGTTTATATTGCTGTGACTTTGAAACCAGCAGGAAGACGCTGGAGAGACAAGCATCAGATCTGGGCAAACCGTATCTCCTGTTCGTCATGTTGGTTGCCAAGCGTGCCTGCCCGCTTCAGGTTTAAACCGAAGGCTTTGGCGCACGTGGGAACAAAGAGGATCCAGGTATGGAGTGAAAGCTCCAGGCAGCGAGGTTGGATGTGGTATTATTAACTGCAGTGGCCAAGGGTATGAGTTGTAATGGGCAAAAGTTACCAAATATTCGTATCCACCACGTGTGGTAAATGTATTTTAATATTGTTTTCAAGTATTGCATCTAATCAAGTGTTTTTTCCTGGGAAAGTATGAGAGTTGTAAGTTGGGAGTGGCAATGGTTTTCAACAGTTACTCATTCTTAGTAGAAGTATTTGAAAAAAGTTACCCTATCCAGTTGAAAAACTGAGAAACTTCTAGGCAGGTGAGATGCAGAGGCGCTCCCGAAATTGCAAACTCTGATTCTGCGTTACTAAAATGTTACGAGACTTCTGTTGAATAGGTACACCGTGGTCAAAAACGCAGTTTTACTTCTTTGAAAGGTTAGAGTCTGCTTTCCTACAGCAATACCTCAGCGCTACACAAGGGCAGGCTCTTCCTGCCGGCTTAGAAAGCCATCTTACCTACTGCAAACATGAAAACCCTTGGAAATAAACAGAGCTACAAATGAGTTCTGCAGCCGTTGGATTCGGTACAAAATGCCGCCGTTTGACGTGGTCACCCGTACGCTTGCACAAAGGCTGCGCAGGCGTCTCTTCAGTTTTGCTGAGAAACTCTTATCTACAAAACCTTCCCAAATCTCCATTATTGCTCAGAAAGTGTCAATATGGACCAGTAAAACTAGTGGTTTTTTCATAACTTGGCTGGAATCACCGTAATGACTCTCAGCATGCAATAATATTTTCCCTTTGGAGTTTGGAGAGTTAGAGTTAAGAGAGCTCAAATCCTTTGTTATTCTGGGCAGCCGTAAAGGAAAGTCTTTTGCATTTGGTCGAGAGAAATTACTTGAGCATGTATTTTAAATTGAAAGTGTTCACAAAACCCAAGTGATCTAAATTGAAAGTACCATAGTTGTTCACAAGCTTTAATATTTCCTTTAATTTCATCGAGGATGGGGGGAATTTTGAGAGTGTGGCTCAAACCCTAGCGATCCAAACATTGCGACTGCAACGTCTTCTATCAAATTTCAGTGGAACAGCAATGGAGTTTATGTAAACTGCCAAGGGGTATTAGGCTTTCTGGTTTCTTTTGGTAGCTGAGTTGTTGAAGCCAAAAGCTAAAGCGAATGTCTGCATGTAGCGATAGAGACAACGCTCAAAAATATTTATAGTCAAGAATAATAAAAAGAGAATAAGTGAAAGATATTATATAATATCAAGAACGTCAGAAATGTACCGGTTTTAGAGAAGAGGAGAGAGAATGAATATACAAGTGGTGGCCTAAACTCTCATTTGTTGCTTTGATTTCTACATTTCAATCAAACGTGTATCTAAATACTGCTTTTCCTGAGGCTCAAGCATATCCTCACTCACGTTAGAGGCCGAGAACGTTGTCTAGAGCCCCAGCATGAATGCGCTGCATGCAGCGTTTGCAAAAATGCAGTGTTTTTCTTTTTTCCTCCCAGCACTGCGTGATCCTGGAGATGTACTTATTCCATTTTTACCACAGCTTAAGTTTGCTTTTGATTCCTGTAACGGGAAAGACGCTAGTGATGTTCATCTCCTGAACAAGACACAGCACACGGTAAGCGCAAACGTCCATTCTGTTGCGTGGTGGCTATGAAAATATTGTCCTCCCTGAAATACCAGCAATTTCTGTTTTCTGACTGGGTGTTAAATTTATCCTTATCCCGGACAGTATCTCAGTTGCGTTCTTTCCACCAGAGGCTGACAAGGTGATTTGCATTTCTTGTGTGCTTTTTGCTTTATCTCCTCTACAAATAAGCAGCAAATTTCAGCAGCTGGTATGGCTGTTGCAGCCCTTCCATTATTTACATTAAAAGGGAAGGAGAGAAGGAAGAGGAGGATATCTGGGTAAAAAAAAAAAAGAAAAAAAAAAGATTTGAAGCTGTAGGGAAAGTAATTACACTTTTGGAGTACAGCAATTCAAATGTATCATAAACAGGGTCAAATAAAAATAAAGAACCACCCCAAATACAATGTGTACTTATTGTTCTGTAATTTTATGGTTTAATCTCTCTGGCTTTTCCTGGGAAGTACCCCATATGCCATGCTTATTGCTAGTAACAGCTGTCATTTGTCGGTAGTTCCTCCCAAATTGCTCGAGGCGCTCAGATAAACAAGCCTGCTCGCCTGCTGTTACCAGTGCTTACTTGTTCCGTTGCACGTTTTCCTTCACGTCAGAACTCTCTTCTCGGACCAGCACGCTCGAGTATTAAATTAGGAAATTCAGCAGCCGTTTGTGACATCTTTATGGACAACAAAGTATTGACTATATATGTCAATATATAGTCAATATGTCAATTGACTATATGTGTATTCATGAGGAGTAAACATTTACTCTTCTAAATATCATCGTTATTTTCACCCAGAAGCCTTTGTAACTTTTCCGTAGAAAGATCCCTGTGTCAGATAGGGAACGGCTACAGACCGGTTCTCTTGATCTACCTCATCTGCCTACAGCAGAGGGAAAATGATAATGCTTCATATTTTTTTCATGACCCATCATCAATCTGTCACTTTGAAAAATAAGGAAGAAGAAGTTAAATTAATTATTCTCCTATTGATTCCCCTTTGCCAGATTCATTAGACTATCCTATCCCTGCATAAAAACCTCCAAATACTGTTCTGGGTAAAACTTGGCAGAAAAATGCACTGCCTCCACCAAATGACTCATTTATATTTCATTGTTTTAAGAGGTTTCTTCTGTAAATATTTAATAGATGATGTATATCTAGATGAATATTGAAGCAGAAAATTTAAGAAACCTTGACTGCAAACTTTCGTGGTTCCCGATGAGATAAACTTTTTTTTAAACAGAAAGGAATGAACAGCTCACTCCTTGCACGATTTTTTGCAAATCATGAGTAATTGCATAAATACTAACATCTGTCCAAACACTTGCCGTTATCAACCAGCATAAATTAGCAAGCGCTTGCAAACAAGACTGTAGCAGGAGTTCACCTGCCTTCTTGCAAGAGAGTCGTATTATTCAATATATTATTGTTTGAACCAACATTGAATTTGTGTCTCATGATGTAGAACGAAGCGATGTCCAGGTATTTCTTCCATGCTTCAAATACTTGACAGCAAAAAACTTAACCAACTATTTATTGGCAATTTCTTTCTGTTTCAGCTGGTGTAGAGAGACCAGTCTGCTTCAAGCTCATCATTTACAGAGGATGAAGACGGCTACAAAGTAAGTACAGCCCTAGCAGCTCCCAAAGTAGGGACGCGGGAAGAGAGACTCGTGTGGCAACCGATACGAAGTCGAAACGCTAGTCTTGGAAGCATCAGGGAAGCATGGAGGAGCCATCAAAATTAATTGTACTTGAGTGGAAACTGTTGAAAAGTTAAATCTCTTCAGGGAAGGATTTGCCAAAGTGCGGTATTCTTCAGGGAGCCATGCAAATCTGCATTGCAATAGCCTGTTTCCTGAGGTTTCCTCAGGGATCACAGAGAATTTATAGGACGGCTGTGGGTTTTTTGTAGTTACGCCGCCTTTACCAGCTGCACGGAATTCCTTCTTGAATGACTACGTTCCATAAAAGCAATTACAGAAAATTCTGGGATTCTTATTTTCATTTCCTTTAGTAGTCCTGTAGAGGAAACTTTAATAAGTAACCAGAGCACGCACAGGCAGCGATGGAGAACGCTATGAATGAAGATTTTTGGAAAATGCTGTTATGTTTTCATGCTTGCTGTATGCTACTCAATTGCAACACTATAAGTAATTTTATAAGAAATATTTTAAAAAGCATAGAAAGATTTACTTCTTGGGCATGCGTTGGGTGGAACGCACAAAGGGAAATGCTTGTAAGCCTTCAGTGCAAGGAGGGACTGGATACCTAAGGCCATGCAGACCAGAGATTTAATTCCTACGCTTCTCTTTTCTGGTGTTGCTGCTTGGAACGCGATACTCCTATCGATATAGGGTGAAAAAAAAAAGGTCTTTTCTTTCAAAGCGACAGCGCAATAAAAGAAAGCAAAACCTGACCTCATTTGTCGGTAGCAGTGTTGAGATGAACTGCAGCTCTGACCTGTTTCTCCAGAGTTACAAATTATCTGCTGTAATGGTACCACTTCACTTTTTAAATCCCGGATTACCGTACTTTGAGATTTAGAGAAGTTACTCTCTTTCTGGTGACAGACCTTGTTACTTCAGGGGCAAGCCAGCATGAAGAATGAATGACAGCACGTGAATGAGCAAAGACAAGGCATGTGATCAAGTCATCGTAACGGATTTGTAATTTTTATTTCAATATGCTCATATAGATGTAATTTTATAATTGATTTATACAAATTTATTTACATACCCTTTTCTATATGTGTGCAAAACATACTTCTATATTCATGTGTCCCCACACAGAATGATCTAAATCGAGGTCCGGCGATGAGGGCCTTGGGGTTTGTTCATTTGTTTGGCAGATTGCGCTTTGCTGAGATACGATCAGCCTCTCTGCAACACAGGAACGATAAACATAACAGAGTTTAAGAAAACAAGTTCTTACATATTCAGAACCAAACCCTTTGATGATAGAAGTTGACGTAGCTGCCTTTTAAGTCAATTTAATACTTACTTAAATCAATGGAAGTGAATTACATTATGTGAGGATCTGGTATTTATAATCTGATTATTTTTTTTATTAACAGTGTACCCAACTTTACGAACCAAACTTTTATTTCCTTGAGTTTCATATTTAACTATGTCACCAAAATGAACAGAAAAAATGTTCTTATGTTTTCCTCAAGTCAAATTTCCTTAGTAAATATTCAATCTTCAGAACATATTTTCTTTTTTTTTTTTGTTCTTGTTTTACCACTCAGGATATTGTTAGCAGCATTCACAGCAACACCATGCTGGTAACAAACATTAAGTCCTGCCAAAGCCAATGACGCGGAAATCGTGAATCAGGTTCTTACAAAGCATAGGATTAACTCTAAAACTGAGTTTTCAGGGAAAAAAAACCCAAAAACCAAAAAACCACAAAACAACAAAACCAACTCATATATTTTCATTTACCCTCTGACAAAACACTTAACACCATGACTCTTACAGAATGGCATGCCAACTGCTATAAACATAACTCTCCAGTTTCAAAAAGAACAGTATGTAGTCCATTCAGGCCATTCATTTCACATGGGTTAGACTTATTTTATTCAAGCCTCTTATTTTTGTCTGCCTTCTCTTTAATGGAAAATCATTCCCTGTTTCGGTCATAGATCTGCTCTATACAAGGCGAGCGAATAAAATGTTTTTTCAGGGCTTGGTTTTGCCCTGTTGCCTTTCATCCCTGGCAGTAAGATGCTACGAGCACCATCCCTCTCTTGAATTTTCAAAAAAGAGAGCCTTGCAGTGGTTGCAGAAGGGTTGAGTTCAAGCAAGGATAAGAAAGTAAACTATCTTAGTCCTTAGTTCCTTAGTCCTGATTTGTTTTTTGATTCCTATGTGAAGTCATTAAGTTTTGCTGAGGGGAATGGTACTCAATGCAGTTTGGAAGAAAGATGTTTATGGCTCCATCCCCAGAGAGATGACACGCAGGCTGATCATCTGCTAGCGTCAGCTAAATATTCAGGGGAGCATGCAAGTGTTTGGAGAAGCATTAGGATAAGCTTTGGCCGAGGCAGCTGAGAAAGATGAAAAATTGCTGCTGTTAGTTAAATTACTTAAACAAATTTTAAATCTTTTCCTGTCCTTTTCCATCAAGGTAGCAAAGAAGGGATTCCGATTCTGCTAATGGAAAGTTTTGGAACAGAAGTGAACAGAAGATATTGCCATGGTTTGCTCAAAAATGAGACAGAACGTTTTCACTACTCCTGAGGGACGTTTATGGAGAACCAGCAAAAGGTGAGCGCATTTGAAGTGTCAAGAGAGTTTTTGCTATAAAAATGAGGATGTACACAAAAATCTCCTACACTAACTATAAGAATAAAGCAAACATTTCCCAAACATTGTTCTCCAAACAAAACAACTCAGAAAATACATCGGAAAAGGCAGATGAATAATCTATTCAGTCTTGGTTCTCATCTCTCCGGGGAATTTCATGTACTCTTTGAACCTTGTGGCTCATACCATAGAAATAACGTGCATTTCTTACACAGGACTTTCCTATAATTTTCTCCTTCTTTTTGTCTTCGTACATTTTTTTTTTGTGATAGCAAGATATATACATTAAGATGTCTTCCACTATTTAATCAGTTACGTGGTTATTATGCTGCTTATCATCACCAATTCCTTTGCCTCCCAATAAAATACATAGTTATTCTCAAGGTCAAGACAGTTAATAAATTTCCAATATTCCATCTATATTCAAGTAAAATACCTAATATCGTCAACAGAGATCTTGGTAAAGACCTCAAATTGTAAAGTTCGTTATAAAGATTTCACGACAGGTAACAATTTCATTTAGAAGAAACACACATTTAACCCTGTCATTTAGTTGGACCAAGCCTTATCAGAGATATTCAAAGAATAAAAATGACTGTAAACTCCAAATCAAACACGGAGTTAGTCTGAGCTAAATTTCACCCAGCGTTTCGTGTCGGCTAGAAACTGTACTTTTCAGGTCTATTATCCTGGGGATACCACCAGCCATGTAACAATGTAGTAGAGACAGAGACAGGGACAAAAATACGTGTATCCATTTGTACAGATGTCATGTAAGTACTAATTATCTCTTACATGATGCAATGTTTAAATATCAGGTAATGTTTCTAGAGCATAGATAAAATTCTGACCTATAAAGTGTATCCCACAGACATTTTTTCAGCTGTTTATCTCATCTTTCTAGAACAGAACATCTTGCTACAAGGAAAGTGTAGCAATTCCTTGCTAAGAAAAAAATATAAAGACATTTTTTACAACGTAGCTTAATTTATTTTTCATTATTAAAACCTTAGAGTAACTTATCAATTGTATTTTTGACATCGCTACCTCTTAAAGACAAAAGCAGATGAACTTTAAAAAGTCGCAAACAGTTTGGCAGCTTTGAATCAGATTTCAGAGTATGCAATTTTGACCAAAATAGGGAAAAAGAATCACAATTAACATGAAAAACCTGACCAGTTCTACAGTCAAATGCTGATTAAAACCAAATATGTTGAAAATCTGAAGCATGTGTCCAGCTCTCGCCTCTTCTCACGTTCTCCCTGCTAGCTTGAGCTGCTGGATTTGGAAGAGGAGGAAATAAAAATTCTCTTTACCATCTGTTATCTGACATTTGAAACAAGTCATTGTTTGACCAGTAATGAGACGGTTAGCAGCATTTGGGCTATAAATCAGTAGCCTCTAATTTGCAAAGCTGGTACATTTTTCCAGGGAACACAGCGCCCTATGTAGAAATGGCCACATCACCCAAGGTACAGAGCCTTCTCCAAGCATTGAAAACAAACCAGATGGAGGAAGCCTTCCAAGGGAATATACATCGGGGCGGGGGGGCAGGGAAATGCTGTGAAATATCAGGAAAGAAAACTCTGCCAAGTTCAACAGGACCATAGAAAGCGTTAATGACCCAAGCATTATCTTTTCCAAAACTAAATGAAAGATGCAACTATGAAGAAAGATGTTCTCCTAACAGAAACATCTAATCAGAAAATAGCATGTATCAGCATGGGATTATCTCTGAAAGATGAAATTGGAAAGGATTTCCCATCCTAGTTCATCAACTTTCTAAGGATCAAGTTTAGACAAAATATCCCAAAGCTGATTTGACAACTTCACAGATTCAAGAAAAAATAAAAAGCAAAACCAGATGTTCTCTGTTACAGGAGACTTCATATTAATGAATCATATGTATTATATAAGGGGGGGGGGGGGGGGGGGAAGGGCCATTTGAAGGCCACGAAATAGGTTGCTATTGTGGTGGGCATTGTGAACATATGGACTATGAGACAGCATCTGCCTCAAAGAGTTTAAGCTGTAAATAGAAATTGGGTGGGGAAAGTGGTAGAAGGCTCAAGTCAAGGAAGAGGGTGTTGTAGCAGTAAAACTAATGGATGTTTGAGCTTATCTCCTCTGCTCCAGGGTGGTTTACCTGGGAGGGGATGATAAGATGCAACAGAAGGGAGATGAGAAAGGAAGAGAAGATTGGGACCACCGCAGAGGACTGATGAGAAAGGGCTGTGGGAATCACAGAGTAAGACGGAAGGAAATAGCTGACCTTCCTGAGATGGCGAGGGTTCAGTCAGGGCAAGCAAAAGTTTCCCGAATGTCCCAGCTTTTCTGGGCATGCGGTTGCACCCAGGGCTGGAGCCTCTGCCTGGCTTCAGGATCAGGCTTTCCCAGGGGATGCGTGATGATGATGGAGGAAGGCACTCTGAGGGTCCTATCTGGTGTGAATGTTGTGCTAATCTGATGATGGCTGTAGGGACTTGTGGTGCTATGATGTATCAGAAGACGATGGATAGATGGACGGACAGATGAAGACATATATATTCTTGTTTTTAGCAGAAATAGAAAAGGTAGATCTCACTGACTGCAGTAAAATGTGATTTCAACAAATATAAACAGCATTTGAGTAAGAAACCTGTGAATAATTGTTGTTGCTGTTTCTGCATTCTGTTTCATTTGCTCATAAGAGATTATTAACGTGTGTCAACATTGTCAAAAAGTATAGGGTCTCAAGGCTACACTTGGAAGCCTCATCCATTCCAGGCCCCATCCCTGGAAGTGTTGAAGGCCAGGTTGGACAGGGCTTTGAGCGACCTGGTCTGGTGGAAGATGTCCCTGCCCAGGGCAGGGAGGTTGGACTAGATGAGCTTTAAGGTCCCTTCCAACCCAAACTTTCTATGATTCTCTGAAGGTCCCCTCCAAATGCACACTTTCTACACACCTAAGGCACCTATGAATGCGTCTTGGTGGCACCAAAACTCAGTGACTGACAGAGAAAATGGCTCTGCCAGTGAGGGTCCGTGCTTCATGACAGTCACCTCATTCTCCTTGTATGATATAAAGCTCTGGAAAGGATTATCTTCGCCTGTTTGGCCCTGGGCAGAGAAAATGCAGTGCGTAAGCTGTGTAAAGTCATAAACTGTCCAGAGAGGAGCTGTGCTTTGCTTAATCACAACGTCTTAATTGTCTCTTCCTTTGAAAGCATAATTTTCTACTTTTTTTTTTTTTAACTGTCTACCTTGACTGTGGCTCTCCTTTCTTCTTCCTTACGACAGTTTTTATTTGCTTGCTCCTACAGGAAAAACAATAGGTAAGAAAAGCCTAATTGAGGCAAGATTAATGCAGTTCCTTTGAGAATAAGGAAAAGATTTATTCTCTCCCTCCCTTCCACAGATTGTCTTGTGAGGGACTCGGCCTGGCCCAACATATGTACCTTTATTCATTTACTTCCTTCTCATCCTCTGGGAGAAGCCCATCTCATGTAATTTATTGACCTGGCTGCCTTGTTTGTGTCCATCTTAATAGGAAGATGTATTGAACGCGGACATATTAGTCTTAGTCTCAGACGCGAGTGAAGAGGGTTTATCTACATCGAAAAATATGTACATTTGGCTTGCCACAACTAGGAGTTACCGTAAAGAAAATGTTGAAATTGGAGCCTCTGAGCTGGCAAGAAACCTGAGTGTTTGCAAGAGCGGGATCCAGCAGAGTTGCTGAAATTAAGCAAGGAGTCCAGAAGAAATGGGCAGCCTGGTGACCCTGCTGTATGATTTTCTGTCTCTTAGCTGACTCTCGCTTTGGGCTGACAACTTAAGCGAATGCCGACAAAAAGTGATGGAGGAAGGAAATACTTATTTTTACATAACAGTTTGATGAAAGGGTCTGAGAGGAGAAGAGGATAACATAGGAGTCCAATTAAATTTATATATAATTGACTGGGGCAAGAGGAAGGAGCCTGGGCCAAACCCTGCATGCTCTGGTTTCTTGTTAACCTTGTCCTTGAGACCATTGTGTCAGGAGATCCTTTACCGTTCTTTCTGGAAAGGACAGCTTTGGAGGTCACCTGGTGGCATCACTGTGAAATTTTACTCTGTCCAAGGGACAGACCCTTACATCAGCCCAGAAAAGGAGTGTCTTTCCTCACCGTCGGATTCAAAACCCTGCCTCCAACATCAATAAGCTCGACACAGGCACTGGGCCTTTCTACCTGACAGCTCTAGTTACTGAAATTGTCCGCATTTTTCTATCTTCAAAATGACTTCTTCATTTTTACTTTTTGGAAGAGGAAGGCGGCTGTTCTCTGCTTTCTAACCCTCGATATTTCACAACTTACTGTCTTGCTGAACGTATAACTTGTGGAAACAAAGTGCTTTTGGGGCGATGTGAGTGATAACTCCTATTATTGCTTCCCAAACTGGTCTGAAACTGCCATGGACAGTGCAGGGACCAAGAATATATTTTAAAAGCTTTCAGTGTTTCAGCTCTGCTTGCCACATAAATATTTTTTTGCCCTTTGCTTCCCTTTCTTTAAAGTGCAAGTTTTCACTTATGTTCACTGATATCACTTTCTCCTCCTTAGCCCGTGCGTGGGAACGAAGGATGTGCTCTTTAAACGGCTTCCAAGGAAATGAAAGTAGCAATATTTTTCTTGTTTTATTGTGACTTTTATTTCTTTCAAAGCCATGCTACTTTTTAACCTGCAGTTTCTTTTTTTCAGACAAATCTTGTGGTTTGGGGGGCATCTACTAGAAGTTTGGGGGTTTTTTTAAGTTCTCAATTATCTGTTGCTTCAGTTTAATTCTTTTTCTCGCACCTCATTTTGCACAGGGTTGGTTTTGGCTTGTAAAGCTGTCTCAAACACCAACTAAAATATACCAGTATTCACTGTTGGAAATGACTTTTTGAGTTTGGGAGGACTCTTCTATAATTTCTAGAGATCCTAAGGCTGTTTCAGTAGTGGAGCCTGAGGCTGCTGTCAAGCCATAGATAGGTTCCTACTCTTAGTGCTGGAGGATGTTCTTGTAGCAGAAACTAATGATTAATTCCTCTCTGTGCTTCGTTTTATAGAGCTTTGTGCAAGACAGTAGGTGTCCAGTTTGTTGTCATCCTGGGACGTGATTCCCTGTATTTTTTAGAGGGTACTGATCTCACGTCCCTTTCACCCCCTTGATTCTGGCTCCAACCGGTGACTTAACAGTTCGTTTGTGAAGAACAAAACCAACCAAACCAACCCCCAAACCCCCACCAGATGCAGGTGATACTAGCTAAAATGGATGCACGCTAATTAATACAGAATTCCAACTGTTTGTATTTATCCGCTGCAATAGATTTAAAATACATCTTCATTTTTGCTAAGTGTTTCCTTGATATTTTTCTTGTCATCTTGACTCCTGCTAAGTGATTTTTGCGATCTCTTTCCTGTTTCTCCTTTTCCATTCTGCGTTGGCTTAAGGGTGGTCTTACCAGTGTACCCTTGGTTGAGAACTGTCAAAGATGCCATAAGGTTTTTTTACACAGCCCATGGGGCACTTATGGATTTTCTCTTTTCCTGTGGGGCACGGAGATTAGATCAGGATCATTTAAATATTCTTTTATTCCATGTTCTTCTGAGACGTCTGAAATTTTATTGGGTAATTATGAGGCCATAAATGCCGATGCGCACCATTATCGATACAGATCTGCCTGTTAGCTCCGGAAACGCAACACTCCTCTATGCCGACCGCATGTCCTTGTTCAAGGAAGACCATTCATACTCTTGCTGGTTTCTTTGTTACTGCAGAATCGAAAATTAATCTCAATTCATTGTAAGACATGCTAAACTCTTTCAGGTTGGGATGCTCAGCAGTCCATGGCCGCACGTTATCAACCTCTGCACTCCAATCCCTCAGGTCAGACTTCTGAGATATTTTTTGCACAGCCAAAAGCCAAATCAAGAAAGAAACTTGCCCTGTGCATTTCTTCCTTCACTTCAAAACTCCTATTAGTCGCTCTGTTTGCTACGGACTAATTTTCTATCATTTGTTTGATTCCCTATATGAGCACACTGATCACGTTCAATACCTTTTGGGGAAAGCAAATGAGATGGTAATTTGGGAGTTATTTCTGAACAATGATGTTCATTTTAAATAAGAAAAATCTGCTGCTGCAAGGAATTAGCGATTGTTTTCAGCTCATGAATAATCAGCAGTATTTGAAAATTATTTCCACTGATCCATCTCCAAATAAAAAAGTGGCATTTCTCCTCTCAATCTGAGATGAATGCAGAGAATTTATCTTAATTTTTCTAAACCATCCAACCTCCAAAACTAATAGTTGCAATCAGGCAGTTGGCAGGTCACAAATACCGGCCCTAGGAGGGTTGTCGTGACTGTGAGTAAGCAATTTTACTGCTCAACAGATCACCAAGAGATGTTTTCACCTTAGCAATTATTTTTCTCAAGATCAATGACATCATGAAAGGAGCCAGAAACGTATTTCTTTGGACAATTATAAGCAGAGATTGCTCTTGACCTTGATATTTATAGGGCCCCAGCCATCAAGAGGTTTGCGGCAAGCGGTTATATGAGTCTCCAGAGCAACTCTGCCAAAAGTTCAGAAAAGTTCCAATATAGCCATAATCCATGATTTCATTGTGCATGGCTAATTGTTTTTCCTGAAAGAAAATCTCACGTTTAGCAGGTACCTTTGTTACAAAGAGATAGCAAGGGTTGTAAATCCCTGAACAGCTATTATTGCACAAGCAAACTTTGTACCTCATAAATATCTCCCTTGGAAATACAGTAATACGCTGCTAAAGTCGGGAAAAAATGGGATTTGAAGCCATACTATTTCATTACAAGCTGTGCAGCAGAAACTCCAGACAATTTTAAAGAAATTATTAGGAAATATATCACTATGATATATATCAGTGTATATATATATATATGCAATATATAGACAGTGAAGTGGTCTACTAGTTCACTAAATGGAAAAAAAAAACCACTATGTAGATTGTATTTTTTAAACAAAATGCAGGACAGAAGCACAACCATGTCCCACAGAAACGTTCTTTCTGTCTATCGATGTTCATGAGTGAAAGGAGAACACAGGTAAGAGCAAAAACTTTGATGAATGAAATATCTCGTCTACTCTACTCATGCCACAGTCCAAACTCGCTTTTCTTTCATGGGGAAGGGGGAGCCTCCTCTTTTGGGCTAAATCCCTGTTGAATTTTGGCTGTCTCTAGTTGGATGTCTGAGCATCTAGTTTTCTTCATCACTTGGAAACAACCATCTGGAGACAGGCTTGGCTTTACCCTGTTCAGGTGATGGTTATATGGGATTTGTGGTGCTAGAATTTATCAGCATCCATATAAATATATTTTAAGGAGAAATATAGAAGGACTGATGAGATATCCCCCCACAAATAATAATTATAACGAGATTTAGACATGTAATTGTAAGTAATATGTGGAATTTGGCTTTACCATATTTGAGAAGGAGGAAAAATCAAATCTCAACAGCTGCCAGGGGAAGAGTCGAGGATGACAGAGATAAGGGAAACCTATCTTCTGATCAGAGACTCAAAACAAAGACTGAAAGAGGATGCAATTACACTCTCAACACAGAAATGGTATTAACAGCATTTGGGGACAAGCTTAATGGCAATTAAAGGACAACACTGGAACAGAACAAATGGCTCCAAGCTGAAAATGGATATGTGTAGGCTGGATATTAAGCAAAGTTTTCTAACTGTTAATGTTGCATTGGCGTGGCGCAGAATTTTAATTGGATTAGCAGAGGAAGATGAAACGTGAAGCCTGGCCATATAAAACACTAAAATGGCTCAGAAGCATCCTTCTAGTCCTGGACTTTTAACTCCTGTGTGTGGCATGCCTAGAACAAAGACGAGACCTGTAGGCAGGCCTACCTGCAAAGGAATCAGAGAAGAAAAATTGGAGAGAAACCCGAGCAGCTCATGAACTTGTTGCTGCAGTTTCCTGTTTTCTCAAATATTGTCATCCACATTGCAATTGCATGGATTCGGTCCTTTCTGTTCATTTTGATGCTGATCAAAAGGAAACAAGCGAGCAAATACTCAGTTAAGCAAGCGCATTTCTAAGTTAATTAAAGATGGGACAGTGAGCAAATACAGACTGTTGTTGACGGCGTGAAAGAAAATTTATTCATGCTTTTCCAGTGTAAAATTTCTTAGAGAGAGTATTTTTTTCCCCAAAAAATGTATTTGAAAAATTCTATCAAGACTACTTGGATGATTCACTGCTGAGAAAACTTACCTGAATCTTTGCAATGAATATAAAACTCATGAGCTGAAAATAGTCCTTTATACAAATAAATAATGACCTTATAAACATGATTTTCTGTACAGCAGTATACTCAGAGTTTCCTCAATTATTTCCTATTTTTTTAATCAAGAAAGACTCAACCTTTTCCTGGCTCAACAGGAAGTAGAGCCCAGGTTTTTTACATGATTTTTTGAGTTTTTTTTTTCTTTTTAAAAATTTTAATTTTTTTTTTGTTTTAATTTTTTTTTTAAAAAAAGTTTTTGACTAAAAATATTGGCCACAAGCTTAACATGGCAATCATCTCCTGGCTTCGGATCTGTTGCAGGGGTTCTCTGTTTCCTACATGATTATTCTTGCAGATTGTATATGTTCGAATGGCGTTATCAACTGACTAATTTTCTCTGGTCCAGGATTTCCGACGGGAGCCCATCCAATTCCCCACCACTATCTCTCTAAATGAGCTCTTTCAGTTTTAATGATGACCAGGTAGTTTTCAAGCTCTAAGCGGAGAAGCCTGTCCAGAAAGCTTGGATGGAAAGCCAGCAATTAATCTCAAGCAGGACTAAACCTAGGCTCCCCTAAAAAGCCAGCTTCTCTGTGATAAACTCATTACCTGCTGGCAACATTTAAATTCTCTGCTCACACTTATTAAAGCCTGAAGAGATCAATAGATCACCGTGCTTGACTCCCTCCATAAAACAGACCATTACTTTTCATGCAGTCACCGCTGACCAAAGCCTGGTGACTCAGAAACAATGAAAATAACTTTAAGAAGAGCAGCTGATGTTGTCTTAGGAGCATCAAGAGATAAAGATTTGGATCTTGAACAGTTTTCCTACTATTTAATCATTAAGAAAACCTGGAGATAATTCTACCTTGAATCTCCCTGGTTCATGTATTCCATTCAGTAGCTTATGGTAATGTAAATTTTCAATTTGATCAAAAATTTCAACTGACAAGCAATATTTGTAATACCCATAACTTCAACGATGGCATTTGCTTAGAAATAACTTGCATAAAAGCATATGTTTTCCTTCTGCAGAGACACATGAGATAGCTCCCTTACGAGTAGTTCAGTTATTAAACATATTCATCCAGAAAAAAAAAAAAAAAAATCTGAAAGGCAAAGCAAATATGATGTACTGGAAAAAAATAATAGGGACTGATATTCAGCCCTACCTGTTAAGAAGAACACACTATGAGAAAGTTGCTAAGTCTCAACCGAAGCCCTCTCCTTCTTATTATTAGTATGTGTCCTTTTCACACCAGAAACTTGTAATGTTTCTCTGAGCTTCCCAAAACGTGCGTAAGTGGTAAAGCCAGCACCATTACTGATACTTGGTGGTTTTAATTTTTTTTTTTTTTTTTGCTTTGACAAAAGTGAGGAAACCTTGAAAACAAACTGCAGGGAGGGGAGAGAGAACTGCATAGAACTCTTTTCCTTTAATCATCTAGAAAATACCTTTTCCTCAAGTCCGAGGTTTCAAGGTCAAATAGGTGTCTTATTATTTTTCACCTGAGATTGGGAAGGTGATAAAAGAAACGACACAACTAGAGTCCCATCTCCACATCCTGAAGTAAAGAAGCAATCTTACCTCCTGGATAAACTTATTATTTTACCAACGATGGGTGAGTTTATTCATAAGCTCCTGTTGCTTGTGCTTACAGAGATGTTAAATTATAAATGCAGACGAGGGCTGTACTTACAAACGCTCAGGAAGCAGCCTTTCTAAACCCTTTGGCAGGGTTGAACTAAACACAAAGCTTTTATCTCTCAGAATCTCTTGGGGCATATTAATCCTTCACTTGCAGCTTTGTCAGATGAAAAGCAGCTTGAATGGCTTGATATTTTCTTAATTGCGTCTGAAATACTATCGGTGCTGCATACAAAGCAGATAAAGACACCCAAAAGCTTACGTGATGCCTCTTTTATTTGCAGGATACCCAGCTGAGCTGCTGCGGCTCCAAAAAGGGGCGGTTGAGGCTGAGGAGAAGGCCACCATTTGCAATTCCCACTAAGAGCCCACAAGTGATGGCTGGCAAACAGGACAGTTGTGGAGTAAGAAAGGTGTTTTTTGTGTAGAACATAAGCACTGAACTGGGCTCTGTACTCTGACGCCCACACGGCATTTTCTTCTGCCACCGCGACAGACAAAACACGGGGCCGACGGTTTGACGCTAGCAGGGCATTTCTTATGCTCTTATGCCAGTTTGATCCTACAAATCCTTACTTATAAAGCAATCTTCTCTCATATAAGTAGCTTTGAGCACTCAGGCAATATATGATTCTTGATCTGAGCAGCAGATCAACGTTTTCTATAAAACAAAAATGCGTCACAGTCATTTTTCTGTAAGTCTTTCACTCAGATCTCCACCAAAGGTGAACCCGGTTCGCTGGGTTTAAGTGGGAAGCTTGCTTTTCTATGTTGAGTACTTTGCCAGCTGTTTTTAAAGCTTATCATACCCAGGTATTCTACACAAAAATGACACTCATTTTTTTTCAGCAGACTGGGAAAAAACCTAATTTAATACAATTCCTGTAATGTCTCTTTTGAAACTCAGACAGGATTTAGGGTTCTTCAGACCGTTCCAGTTCTGAATGGCTTACTGAGTTTTGAAAATCTATTATTCAAATCTTCCTTGCTTTTAATTCAGTTTTCTCCCCTTTTTTACATGAAATTTGTCCAAATCAAGGCAATATCTTTTAAAGACTTGTCAGAAAGAAAACTTGACTGCTGCTTTCTTCCTTGTCCTGAAGCCAGGAAGACAGACGTATGAACAGTGGGCAAGAAATCAGGCACTGGAGCAGCATTTATTTCTGTAATTTTGTGACACAAGCAACCTTTATGTCCACTAGATACCAAAAGATACCATTCCATTAATGGCAATATCAAATTTTCAGCTTGCCATTTGTACTTTTGTTCATTTTCACACATTAAAGTAGTTGTATCTTGAGTGTGAAGGTACAAAAAGTGACATAATCTCATCTTAAGCCTAACTATTTTTTCTCCGCTTTCCCACCAGCAACTCAAAAGAGCCATAACTTGCTTCACGCAGAATTAGCCGTAAATTTGAAACTTGAGGAGACCACGTATTCACCATCACGGTATAGAAGTCACTTAGGACTCTTGTGTATTCTTCAGGTATATAAATGTGTAGGAAAGGGCAAAATATATCATGAAACTCCTTGAAATGGATGATTAATACGTGAACATACAAAATTAATACATTGCCATGATTGCAAGAAAAATACAAGAGAAATATTTATGATTATACTTGTGCAAAACACTAGAGATTATGTAGGGACATTAAAGAGTTCACATATCACATTTTCATATTTCAGTTTTACATTTTAGATTGGTTATTAACTTTAAATAGTTTACAGTAAGAGAGAGGAAAGCAATAACATGGAGAGGAGGAAGAAATGAAATGACAGAAGAAAAAGCATTTTTAGTGATTTACACTGTATGGTTCCATATGCCTGTGAAAGAATGTGTGTGTTCTTTTTGTGTTTCATCTAATTCATGTAGGTGACTCTGGAAATCTCTCTTTTATTTTTTTCCTTTTTTCTTTTCTCTAGGGAGGACATAGATCTGTAGGTCAGGTAAAGAGAGTCTGAAGAACGACGACATGAACAGGAAAGCAACGCAGAAACAGAAACCTGGATCAATATTCAATCTAGCTCGTTAATTATGCAACTCATTTTGTACTGATGTAAGTAGATCCTTAATTCTGAAGCAACTTGTGCCTAGGGAAAAGGCGTGGAAGAGACGGTTATGTCCCCGCAGACAGCAGCTGATGGGGAGCATGATACGGTGAAGAGATGGAGAGCATGAGAGATGCAAAACCTCAAACAGTCTGAAATTCAGGAGCAGTGGAGATACCCAATGAGAGATGAGCATGGACCTCAGGAGAAGAAATGATCTTAGAAGCATTTATATATATATATATATATATAGCTCTTTATATCAGATGATAGATCTGATATAAAAGGAAATTTCTGAGATGAAGAGTGAAAGGTTGTCATCAGGCCATGGACAAATCTCTTCACGAATTCATTACTTCCATGTTGGAATTCAGGAACAGAGGAATTTAAGATCAAACTAGCTCACAGGCTGCAACTCTTAAAGCAGCTTATTTTAAAAATAGAAATCATATCTGATCTCTCCTTTGGGGAAAAAAAAAAAAAAGTCTTGTACAGAAAGTTACAAAAAAAGTTCTGGATCAGATTCTGTGGTCAGCAGCTAAGGCAGCTTAATAAGATCAAAACTCCAGTCGAGTTTTTTTTTTTTTGAAAGAGTTAAGATTCCTCCCTGTCTGTGCTCAAGTGGCTGCAGCACGACAAACGTCCAACCAGCAACAGTCAACAGTAAGAAATTGCTGAAACGGAGGACAATGACAACCAGCTTGGGGTCAGAACTCCAGCTGAACCATAGAAAAACATCGCCGTCACTGGAGAATTAATTAGATTATGTCAGTCAATGCAAACATGGAGCATAATAACAAATTACAAATATTATTGCAAAGAAAAAGGCTTCAGAGAGTTCCTGGTTTTGGACTACCTTGGTCTGTGCTCTGTCTCTGGCAGCCTTCTGCATGAGATGCACATAAGATACAGACGTACGTATGAGTCCACCGGGTCTGAACATCTCCTGCGAGTCCGGGAAGGCAAACAGCATCGGAACAGGCAGCAGTTAATGAACAGGACATTACTCTGCACCTCCTAAATCTCCACGAAGTTCATTTATTCTCTTCTGAGAATGAACAGCTAAATGTGAAGCCTCTTCTTGCCAGTTATTGTAGCACCACACAAAGCGATTCAGATGTGGGAGCTGCTATTAATAGCAGCGAACGAGCTACTAATTGGATGGTTATGTAATGGCATTGTTATGAAACCTTGTTTGGGTTTGACACCTTCTGTTTTCTAAAAGCAGAGCTAAAAACTCCAAACAAATCCATGGTTAGCAGTAGGTAACGTGAAAAAAAAAAGACTAAATAATTACCAATCTTTCAAAACTCAAATAGGATTAAAAAGGAAAAAAAAAAAATCAATTAATTTCTCTGAATTCTAGCAAAAATGAGCTGGAAGTGAATCACTCAACAGATCTGCTGTTCAAAGGGATACTTTAAAGTACCTTTCCTTTATACCTGCCCTGCAAACACTGACAAAGAATTCAAAGTGGCCTGTTTTCTGTGACTTTTGAAATCTCCGAAAGTTTTTATCTGTTAAAGAAAAAAAAAAAGGGCTTTGAATGAGTATGAACAGAATATAGTTTAAGGAGAAAGAACAGCCAGAAAAGATCTCTGTGACAATGTATCAGAATTCAGCAAGGATCTCTACTTTTGTCAATGACAATACAGACATACCTATACAGTTTGACAGTTTTTAAGTAATTTAAAAAAAAAAAAAGGGAAATGGGGATGACATTTTGTTCCTTGCCATATAGAAGGAGAGAAAATTGCATTCCATTTGGGGAGAAGCTTTTATCTGGGGTGGCCCTTTGCAGAGCCTCTCTTCTTGGTCATTCTGAAGGATTGGAGCATCACTCATGCAATGTACAGCACTGGGAACCTCTCCTCCTGCTGAAACCCAACTACTGTCCTCCCGTTGTGAGGTTATTTTCCTTTTCATACATCAAATGCAACAGCATATCAAACCTATAAGAAGGATCCCTCCAGAGGTTTGTAGTTAGATGTCTACAATAGTATTTCAACAGATGAAAATTCGTGGTCAACCCTGTACAGCTCTAATGCCTCTTGGTTTAATCTCTGACCGTGAAATTACCTCGCACCATGCACAGTGCCAGCAATTGTTGTTTGATCAGCGTTATCGATAACCTTTTATTGCCGGAGTAAATCAAGGCTGTCACTCCAGAACTGTTTCCTCAATGAAGGAGCCCGGGATTCTCACACAAGCCATCTCCTGAACGCTTCAGCTGTCTATCTACAAACACACGGCCTCATGTTTGTGCAGAGAAATACATGAAGTTGCTTCCAACTGAGTCACCTCTTAAATTTCAGGAAGCTGTGAGAGCGGCAGCAGCAGCGTGGGAGGAAAGCAGGGTGCGGTGGCAGCACCGTGACCTGCACATCAAGGAATTTGGCCCCTGACATAGAGAGTGGGTAGGGCAGCGTGCGCTGTCCTGCGGGAGCCAGCCGCAGCCTACGTACACCCTGCTGTATCCACACCATCACATGGATTGCCTCTCACCTGCAGCAGGTTTGCAACTGGTAGGGTATTTTGGGTCGTGCTCCGTATTATTGCCTTTTATCTGGCAAGAAACGCTACACTCAGCCACGTTGACTCCACGTTATTTTCCGCTCCCTGTCATTTTACATTGTCTAGGTGGTGATAAAAACCCTGATTTATCCAGCACAGCACATTAGGAGGAAGGGTTTGGATCAATAAAGGAAAACTCCACTTCAGTTCCTTCATTGTTTAAGCACCCAGAGGAAGCAGCCAAAGGGCTCACAGAGATTTGATGCACAATGTCCCAGCACCGCAGGAGTCACAGCAAGCATGCCGAAAAAGCTGCAATAACTTGGGATTCGGCAGCTGTTGAAAGGAACAAGACATTAGAGAAACCAGGCAGGAGTTTGGGTGGTCCAGATGTCTTCCACATGTATCCAGTTAATTATCAAGAACTAGAATCTCTTAGCCATTATATATGTGTGTGTATATATACAGTATGTATAAATATATATCTTTCTCCAGGCTATTAACTTTCATTAAAATATTTTGGAATCACAATGTGGCAAATAATACCAGAGTCTCCTCCTAAAATAAATGATCTACTCCTACACATCAGATGAAATAAGTTTTCCCTACCAAAGAGTTCCAATAGGATACACACCTGTCACCCTATTACTGTAGGACCGAGTTCTTCAGACCTAAAAAGTTCAGTCACAGTCCTATGATTTCTTAATTTTCAATTATCCTGAATTTATACTTTTACAATACTTCAACACATCTGTCCGCTAATATCTGGTTCCATTTCCTGCTGAGTTTATATCCTTCATTTCTCGTGTCAGTCACATTTTAATCAATTTCTGGCATTTTAACGCTGATGGCCAAAATTCATGAGAGAAGTGAACAGAGCAGCAATTTCCAATGATAATTTTTTTCCGTCAGACTACTTGTTTGCACAGGGAAGTAGCTGGTTTGTTTGTGACATCACTTTGATGCTATTTTGGGAACTCAAGTTTACAGAGTGTTAAAAAACCAAACTGTTCCTGGGCCTTCTGGTGTCGTTGTTCAAAGGAAGAAACACTTCTTAGCTAGGTCGTGACTAAGGCTGGGACAGAAAAGCCTTCCAGGGTGATTAAGCTATTCAGGTGCTCTTTTTCCCTCTGTGGTATTTTACCAGAGAAGGTGGAATCACAGAGGAAAAAGAGGAGCTGAAGGAAAGATGGTTTTCCAATGGAGAAACTGAGAAGCTACTTCTCTGCAGGATATCATCCAGGAAATACCTTTTTTTTTTGTTTTCTTCTGGATTTTACCATATATTTTTAATAAATTGAAAGATCTCCCTGCGATTCTGAATCAGAAAGATTCTCTAGATAGATGTCAGGATGGGGAAGGGGCTTACCTACAGCCTGTGTCAGCTGGAGGAGACGGTGTTCAATATTCACATATCGTAAGTGAGGGTAAAAACCAGACTGCACATGAGTAATTCTCATTGATCTTCAATTACCAAGCTCCTGCAGTACAGGCTGTGGCTATCACCACACTTCTGGTACCATTCTATATCCAGGAAAAAAAAAAAATATTAAAAAAAGACAGTTGATTCATTCTGATTATTAATGTGTTAAATCTGTATTTACAGACAAAATAATAAAGGTATAGGTAAAGCATAAATGCAAACACTGCATATGTCTCATCATTACTTAGGGTATGAATCACACTATATTTCATAACAATTACTTGACAAATATTTACTTGAGCCAAAGCTTAGATACAATTAAGGAGATGAACCTAATTCAGCAGGTTTTTATGCCCTGTATTGGTCATCAATCTTACTCGAAATAAAAATGATAGTAGCGCATCCATCACATTTCGCAGTTCCAAGAGAAAAACTAGTGCTCCAAGTGTGAAAAATTCCTTCTGGTTATTTATACAAGTTATTTAGTGCTAGTGCATTGAAAGGAAGCGTGCTGTAAAGCTGATAAAGACCCAGGCTGAGTTCAAGTTCCTTCCTTTAACACAGTATTTCCAAAAGCTATTTGCAATGACTTAGTCTGCTAGAATCTCTGAAACAAAGAGGTCCATCCCACCCAAACCTGGTGAGCCACGGCCTCTGAGCTTCTCTGACGGTGCTCGGATGGAATTGCTTTGAGTCACCTCCTTCATTTGTTTTAGGAAATGCCTGGAAATATTTGCCAAACAATCACCAAAAAGCATTCAGAATGAAGATTCAGCATGATTAAAATTATTGCATGCGATTTTTACCAGACCAATAGAGAAGTCCTGAATTTTTTGATATGTCCTTGACTTTCGGTCCCTGGTTAGACCAGCCTCGGGGTTCGCTCCTCGTTGTGAGAACTGGGAATAATATCCAGCAGGCTTTTGGGTGACTTAGGAATACCTGAAGCAGGTCACAGTATTCCCATTCTGTTTCACTGCTTCTTCCTGTTCCAGTTCTTACAGGAGCTGGGGTACTGGATTCATAAGACCAGCAGGTAGTCATGATGAATTTGTAGCACTTCAGAGTGGCCTGCATTCCCCAAAGCCTTTATGGAGCTTGCTTAATGCAAGGGGAGCCCAGCGGATGAGTGAATCCAGACTCCTGTGTTTTCTACTTCGTTTGTAGACCTGTGAGCATCTATGGAGTACGTCAGCTGAGACGATAGTTCATTCACGATCTTGACGATATTGAGGTTGTCATAGCTAGCTTTTCCAGATGCATATATTTCTCTTGAATTTATATGACAAGATAACATTAAAATCAGACTTCTTACCACGCTAGAGAAATGCATGTATTTCTCAGAGTCTATCACCACTGAACCAAAAGTAACAAACCCCTGGGAACTCTGGAAGGAGATATATTTATCCTTTCTGAGTCATGCAGGCCTTAAGGCTGGTGCTAAAAGTTCCAGAAACATTTGGAAAGCAACCACAGAAATCAACCAAACAAAGAAAAACCCTCGAAGAGCAGCAAGAGGAAGCTACAGAAGCACATAGCAGCTGGTGCTCACTCGTCAGGACATCCCTTCTCCGCTCCTTCAGCTTCTGCCACATGTGCTACCTCCTCCAGCACATCTCTTCCAAAATTGCTGGGCTTTTTGCTCACGCTTTGGAGGCCCGATACCTCCTGAAACTCTGCGAGTTACCTTTGCAATGACCCTAAAGCTGTGTCCCACTTCAATGATTGATCTGCTTGTATTTGTCAATACCAGTTTCCTTGAACCAGTTCAACTGCTCCTACACACGAAATGAGCGTTGTCAGGAACAGATGTATACCCTCGTACAGATAAGATCTCATGAGCCATTTTCCAAAAGTACCCTGAGCTTCTGGGGTCCAATCAGGCGTGTTTCGTTGTTTCTCTTCCTTTACTTTTCCTTGAAATGAGCTTTGTCAACATGACGTATCTCCCTGGCATCTCACCTATGGTTGATTCTTCTATGTGAGAGATCTCTTTCCCGTTCCTCCTCAAAGGATACTGGGGAGGAATTTCATGAGGTCTGGGTCTCTATGAGTTTCAGAGAAATCTGTAACAGGTAAGTTTGTATTTGTCACATCTATGCGTCCGACCAGAGCAAATTTTTGTTAATCTTGGCAACTCTGAACAAATAAAGTTTTAAAGTTATTAAATGTAAACTCTATGAGCCAGCAGATGGGGAGGAAAATCCACACCGCTTTCGTGGCATCTTGGAATCATTCAACTTTAATTCTTGAAATTAACATTAAAGATATTTTTGCTGTATGGAAAAGTTTTATTATTTAATTTCTTTTTTTTTGTTCTTATCTGTTCCTCATTGCACGGTCTAAGTACAACCCATATGTGCGTGTGCACCCCAACATCTAGTTATTGATGGCATTTGGGAAATCAGCTCCTAGATGTTGCACATAGCAAACACAGAGAAGTAGCTCACGGCCTAGTGAGGTCTTAGAGAATTCAGTCTGGGGGTTCCTGTGGCTTTAGTGCCCAGAAGAAAAGTGCAGTCTGGAAAAATCTTTTCTTTCTTCGTCTGCAAAGTGACTTTTGGGGTTCAGCAGTAATCCTGACAGACTGTAAAAAAGCCTGTCTGCTTAAGAATATTCACAGCTCAACTTGTCCAAGCTGTTATCTCTACCACATCTACCAGGTGATCTACTGAAAACAAGGAAAAGAATCCCATGAACTTCAGTCGCTACTGAGGTAACTCCTTATTCAGCTCAGACGGGAAGGGTGATTTGCCTACAGATAAAGATAACTGATGACAAAACCAATAATAATCCAGGTGGTCAATGGCGCAATTTTGAGGAGAAATATCCCCTCTCCTTTTTAAAAAATATATTATAACTACACAGTAACGGTCCTAAATGTTACAGTTTATAATACCCTCACTGGGGCATTCTGGACACTGTCAGTTAATCACTGCTCCTTCCTTAGTTAGATCTGAGGATTCAAAATTTTATCACTAGAGCAGTGGTGTTTGCTGGCTTTGTCACTGAATTCCTGAATTTGGCGTCCCATTGACAGCGTTTCAGTCATCAAGTGCATCAGATATCAACTTTCTGCGTGCTCTTCTGTGTTCTGCTCTTCCTTCTCACCTCCCAGTCCTTGCTCCATTAGCTAATCCATTCACAACTTGAAGGTTTTTTTTGGTTTGTTTTTTTTTTTTTCAATAATATCTGTCATTCAAATCCATCTCGTGCAACTCAGTTGCGAAAGGCATAATTCTTGGAGCGTTGCTGACTCTGCTACTTGCTTGTAAGAAGAGCTGTGTAAATTACGTAATATTTTATTTGCTAGGAGTTCATTAAAAATTCCTCAGCTCAAAATTAAAGCGCATTAAAAAGAAATCACTCTCTTCAAAAACATTATTTTAAAGGAACATTCTTAATTAAAAGTACCTTCAAATAAAAAAGAAGAAAAATGTATTACTTAAAATTCTGAGATGAAAACTTTAACCTTATTAGAGCATTTCTGTTTTATTTCCAGTGCAAATGAATCATCTCAGTTTTGCTAAGCCTGTATTTTTGTCCTTGCCCCACACACACACACATATATAAAAAGATTTTTAAAAACCGTATTAATTTTTCACCTCGTTCTCCCTGCAGTGCTTCCAGAGGTAGGAGTTAAAAGGCTGGTGATGCCTCCTGTCTGTCTGCTTTTTTTAGGCCAGAGAGAAGTTTTGGTCTCCTGCATAGCGAGAGCGTGACAGAATCACTGAGCTATCAAATCAGTTATTCTGCCAACATCTTTCTGGTTCACTGAGGAGTAAATTAATCCTATGTAAGAGTGCTCCGGCAGGAGAATAAGAGCGAGCACGCACACCGCCATAGTCGGGTAGTAAGGTGCTTGCCAGGAGTGTAAATAATGGATAAATAATTAATTTTCTTTGGGGAACCTTCAGGGATCTACTTCTCTGAGTGCTTAGGCACACACGGTGGAACAACTGCAGCCAGGGATGGAGCAAGAAGAGCTTCTCCATGGAAAGACAACAAGCCCTAGGGCAGGTTGCTCAGCAGCTCCACTGCTGCTCTTTACCACTCGCTGGAGACCTGGGATGTCTGGGACTGGCACCAGTTTCTGGAGTCAGCACTCTTCCGGTGGTGTCTGGGAGGGAGCTGCTCCAGCAGAAGACAACAGGACATTCTCTTAGGTCACCATCATCACTTGGAAATGATAGGCTACAATGCGTGAGTCTCTGACACGCTGACCCGGTGCTGTTACCAGTGCTTCTGCCCCTCCCCAAGACTTTATTTAGGAACATCCAACAGCTCCAGTGAGAAAACAAGAGAGAGATACAACTTACAGTGCCACAGATAGTTCAGTATTGACCTGAAACCTGTCACCTCCAGTTCAAACTGTTACAATGAATTGCGAACCCCTACATTGTCTTCTGTGTGATTTCTCCCAGTTGATCCTTTTTTTCATCCTATTCTTACACCTTTCCTTGTTTCCACACCACAGCTGGTTGATCTGTTCATTGATTAACCTCTCTCCATTTTCCTGCTGTCTTCAATACTTATTTTTCTATTTTTGCTTATTTTTGTTTCGGACCCTAACAATTGTTTTACTTTCTTTCCATTTCCCTTTCCTTACTCCTTTTTCTTAAAAAAAGTTTTCTCCCTTTGTTCCCTATCCTCTTCACTTGTTATTTCTGTGGTTCTCCAGTCCTATTATAAAACTCATTTGCTCTCTGTCTCTTACTACACAAGCCACGTAGCTCCATCAGCCACGGGTCCATTGGTGTAATTTCCCCTCTCCATCTGCTCTCTCCCTTCTCCCGCTCCCACACAGCACTCTCTCTTCCTTTTTTGTTCCTACTTTGACATCTCTCCTCTGACTTTTCCATTGTACTCCTACCCACCGCCCTCCCTGCCGATCGTGCCAGTGGAAATGTTCCGCTTTGGTGCCTTATCCCATGGATCTTGGCTTCCCTCACCTCCTTGATGCTCCAAGGATGAAGCCCACAACTATCTTCTTGGCTGTTTCAGGGATGTTCATCGTGCATTATCAATGCGAGCCTCTGTGGAAAAACAGCGATACTTTCAACGTGCTATGAAGGAGGCATTTGGATCAGCTTTTAAATCAACAAGATGGGGCTATTTTATTGATCAAATTACAGTTTTTACAGCTTTACTGCAATAATGTACCTGTAACTGCTTCAACATTTTCAATCAGTTGCCCCAAGGCAATACGCACCTTGCCACAAGAATACGTGCAACCTTGGGAAGGACCAAGGATTTCTGTTCAAGACCATTTGGTCATAAAGCTGGCATTTATCTAAACCCAAGATTACTCAGGTTTTCAAGCCATTTTCTGTCTAGACCTCTGCTGTAAATGGCTGCTGAATTTGTTTACAAACTAAATATACAATATTCCCAGCAGTCCTCATAATGAGAAGTCTACACGAATGACCTTTTGAGAGCTCTGTGACACCTTCAAAACATAAGCAAATTGAAAATCTGTATTTGCAAGACCAGAAATAAAATGAAAATCTCACTTTGACTGTCTAAAAACAAAGCCATATCAAGCAAAGACCTTGCTGAATAGCAGCCTCTTAAAATAAATACAATTTACTTTGCCATAATAAATGTTGTTTTGGATTCTAAAGCTGAATATATAATTCATTCCACTGAGCTGTAACATTTTGTTAAACTGCAGGAACTTTAGACGAACAACTCTTCAGTTTCTTACAGACTTGAACTGCTTACTGTTCTCTTAAAAAAAACCAAACCTTCTGGAGACGAGAAACATGCTCTGGGATGGTTCTAAAGTCTTTTTGGGGTTCATTATTGAGATCTGGCTTTGTGCATCCACTAGATCAACCACAGATTACTGGTTTCTGTGGCCTTCATCGAAACCTGAAGCCCTTCTAAAACCAGTTTTTGGAAGTTACCCTGGTGGGCCAGCTCCTTGGCTGCCAGTCTGGCTGCTTTGGTCTCCTCAGGAAAAATTTTGAGGATATATGGAGTGCCTAAAAGGCAGCTACAAATTGTGGTTTTGTTTCAGCTCCAGAGTGAACTACATTTAAGAGATGATTGTTGTAACAAGAAAAAAAACCTCTGAACTGAAGTGCTTCCAAGCTGTTTATCACTTCCCTAGTATCTCTCCTCATGGAAAGTCTCCAAGTCCTATGATACCGATCTTGTAAACAATTATTTTCTTTCCTTAGCTCCTGTAAAAAAAAAAATCATGCTTGATATATCTGTTAAGAACTCCTTGGCCCCTTCACAGGCTTTTTTTTTTTTTTTTTTTTTTTCTGATTGGAAATGGGAAAAAAAACCCAAAATGTCTTTTTTTTTTTTTTAATCTCAGTTTGGATCATGAATCCTTATAATGTCATTTAAAAAACCCTCAAAACAACAGCAAGAAAAGCAAGCGAATTGACTTCAATGATTCCTTCTGAACATTTTTTTCACAATTAAATAATAAATGCAGGGCGCAGTACTAACAGATACTTTGTCCAAACGCTATATACTATACTATATACTAAATACTATGTATTATGAGGAAAAAAAACTGCAAAGGACAGGGGAATATGTTTCATTTTTGAATGTCTATGTATATATAGTCCAGGAACTGGGCAGACATGCCTCCGTAAATACTCACAATCATCAGAGCGCTCTGGGGTTCCAGTACTGCTGATTGTGTTATTTATGCAGATATATACAAAATTATGCACAACTCGCATGCCACATTTTTGCTAGAGGGCTCTAAAAATCCACGCCACCATTCTGAAATGCTTTTTAATGCGCATTCCCTTCCCTGGTCCCAGAATAGATTCCTTCTTGCTCCAGCGTGGATTTGTTTCTAAATTGAAACATCCTCCAGTCTTTTCGTGCGTGCACCGCTGCACAGAACGCCTCCCGGGAGAGGAACTGACGGAGTAAACGCTTTGTACTTGCTCACAAGTTTCAAAGGTTTCCTTCGCCGCCGCCTTTATGCCATGAATTTAGTGTATTTGTGCGAAGCATAGAGGAAAACAACCCTTGCACGCAGGCTTACGTGTTCACATTGCATGCACGCAGGTGTTCCTGTTGTTGGCAGATTTTTTTTAACTCTTCCAACAAGATCACGGCTCCGGATCCTGATTCTAGAAACTGGAGCTTTCGAGTAGAAGAAACCTTTACGGATGTATTTTGTACGCGGGCCTTCTCACATATCAAAATAAGGAGTGAGATGCTTTGGAGGGCCTACTTTGATGCAAGCCGCGCACTGCCTTCGGTAGCGAAGCTCCAGTTGCACCACAAACTGACATACTCAACGCTTTAAATGTTAATGCGGGTGTTAATTTAACTCATTACTCAGCAATTAATTAGGAAGGAGTACAAGCAAAATGATACGACTCGCCCAAAGCAAAGCAAATAATCACGGGCAAAGCCCAGGCCAGAAATGGGGGTGAAGGTAGAAAGGCGCTGGTGGCATGTACGCATCTGAAAAGATTTTTAAGGGAAAAAATTCCAAAGTTGGGAAACGGCGAGGTTTGGGTTTCAAAATCATTATTGTTCTGACAACCGGCGCTGCTTTGTCTGGCGCTATTATATATTTTAGAAAAGGAAACTGTGTGGATAAACCAAGCGTAAACATGCCCCGGGTTTTTCGCTTTCCCCCCAAAAATCCACACGCGAATGCATTGTAATGGCATTTTTTAGTACTGCTGTCAGAAACGTTAAAGTTATGACATTGGAATGCTTCAAAATTGGACACATTTACATAATTTCTCGATATTATTGAATTATTGCGGAATTCTCTCTCCGATCTCCGCAGGGTTCGATGGGCCGGTAACCCCTCATTTTGCCTTCGCCTGTGCCCTTTGATGACGCAATCTCTATTTTTACTGAAAAGCCCGCAGGGGAGGAGTGGAGGACGGGGCCTTCCCGTGGAAACCCCACAGCCCCGCGTGGCGTGACGTCACGGGAGAATTGGGAGGGGCGCTTTGTGACGTCAGGCGGCGGCCGAGGAGCGGGGGGCGCAGGTGCGTCCGTTTCCTCGGGGGGAGGGAGGCGGACAGCGCCCCCCCGCGGTGCGGAGGTGGAGGAAGGAGGCGGGGGGAAAGTCCTCCACCCGCTCCCGGTGTGCAGCCCGCGTCCCCGGGCTGCGGCGTCCCCGGGAGGGAACCGCGACGGGGCGGCCGGAGGGACCGGTGTC
>JAAGAY010146817.1:45917-74526 GCA_011801015.1 Ardeotis arabs | reverse complement strand
GAACAAAAAACAGAAAAAAAAAAAAAAAAAAAAAAAAAAAAAAAAAAAAAGAGAAACAGATTTTCAAGTGTTAATCCTCAACACCTGGTGCCCAATTCACAAGGTAACAGCCTGGTTGTGACTTTAGCACCTCAGCAAGCACGAAAAAAAGTATTTGTGTTCTTTTAAGTTTCAGTCCTGCTTTTGAGGGTTGAAATATTTGAAAACCTGGTCCTTACTGACTAAACAAGTAAATTGTGTAATATTGCCTGTAATCTGCAGCTGAAATGTGTGTTTAAATTTTACATAGAACCAGCTCAAATGCCATCCATGCTTCAAAGAGTTTTTGAGAAGGTATCTAAAGATTTCTGTGAACAATTTGCAAAGTCAAAAAATCCAAACCTGTTTCAAGAGTTCTTTGATTCAGGCACCAGCTCTATCTCTACATGAAGTTTTCATACCTCCATACACAGAGATAGAGAGAAGATGGCTGGTGCAAGCAGATAGTTTTCAGTAGGAGTGTCTCAGTCTCTCAGTCACAGGTTTCTCTGAGCAGCATGTGCCATTCCCTGTTTTACAGGAACATCCTAAGCCCAAAGATGAGGATTGCTTAACTGTTTCACAGAAAAGATGAGGAAGAAACAAAGACAAAATAGGAGTTCACTAAATGATGCTGTTACTTGGCAAAAGTCATCTGTCAGCCTGCCACTGGGATGCCTGCTGAAGAGCAATGCAAAAACTGCACGGCAGCTGCTGGAGCTAAAAGACAGCAGGAGGAGGTTTGGCTTTAGTCCTCCATGGAACCAACCCAAAGTATTTAAACTTTCAGTATGTACTTTCAAATGGCTCACTGGCCCCTTCCCCTCCGAGCAGAGACTGCGTGGCGTGGCAATTGCGTAGTTTGTCATGTGTTTCATCACCGAAAGGCTGCCACCACCAAGGGCTCTCCCTCTTTACACCAGCACAGTGGTTTCCCTCTTGTCTAGAGTCATGCAGTTGCGCTAGCTAAGGCTGCATCAGCACAGACTGTGAGAGTAAGAGATGAAGTGGAAGAACTTTCATAGTAACTTCCAGCATTTGCGTCTGTGCAATTGCATCAGGGATAGTTGAACAGGGGAATAAAAGGGAAATAATAACAAGGAAAGCTGCCAGTCTAGGCAAGGCCATAATGAAGGGGCTCTCACCATAGATGTTTCATTACGCAAGAGGCAGTTTGTCATGGGTTGGCTGCCATCCTTGTCACAGTGATAGACAGTAACACAGGAGACCTCAGCTGTAATCTGTTTTCCCTTGCAATGAAAAGTACCAGGCAGAGTAAATAAACATGAACCATCCTCCGCTCAGGCGTGTCTGCCATCTACCATGGGATCATAGTAATAATGTTTTTTCAAAGACATTCATGTTTGTTATACTTGCCTTTTCTTCCTGTCCATCAACCTGCATTTCTATTAAGCTTAAACAATAAGGAAGAGGGAGGGGATAATAAAAGAAGGGAAGGGGAAATTTTGTGCTTGAAGACTGAGCTATGTTCCCCACAAATGGCAGTCTCCCTTCAGAATACTGAATGTCTCTGTGAATATGACACACAAACAGCATTGTACATGCCATTTTGTGGGTGGCACACAACAATATGCCAAAAGCTTCAGCTTCGTAAACAGAGACTGATATTTAAGGGAGGGGAAAAAAAAAAAAAAGAAGGTTCATCTGAGGAATACTTCCCAGCAGGAAGGGAAATACTTCCAATATCTTCTCTGGCTGTTCAGATACCTGCAAAAAACCTGTTTCACAGTCCTCCTATGAAAACCTGAACACCATTTTCTCTGTCCTGCACATCATGTTAGAGAGCTTCTACAGCTAAAAAGAACACTTGGCCTTTCAAATTTTTCAATTGGATGAATTCTGACTTACCAAGCATCACTTCTCTTTGCAAGTTTAACTTGTATAACGTAGATGGAAATAGTGCAGAATGCTTCAAGCTGCCTGGCTCTGAGGGAACAGAAAGAACTTGATCTTGGAGGTGGGAAAGGAGGGAGAAAGAAATGCTTTGTTGTAATACACTCCTCCTTGTTAAAAAGACTGTGTGACAGCTCAAAGTTTTGACAACGCTGTTGCATTTATATCTACTTGTGATGAGAGTTCCCATCAGCTCAAACCTGGCATTATGCCTGACTGGTAATTCATTACTTATTATAACACAAAAGCACTTTTCAAATCATAGCAGTTCCTCTTTAATGGTATCTTTCCCCTCTACCTGAACATGCCAACTAGCTTACGTGCCAAAGTGGAGATGTGCACACTACTCAGCTCCCAGGCTGCATCCCCTGGCTGGTGAAGAGAATCAGCATGTTTATTCCAAACAGGGACCTGAGATCGGTGCTCTGAACTGCACTGCGAAGCAGCCTCTCTCCCCATCCCCTACAGAGACAGCTAAGATATGTAAAATGAATAATGAAGGAACAAAAGCATAAAGCAGGGCTCCATTCAAGAATTAATGTGCTTATTTTAACTCCACAAGCTCGATCTTCCCTATTTACAGCCTGAATTGTCTCCTTTAACATTGAAACAATAGAGGGAGAACACTGTCACTGCTTTCTTCATGGTAAGCAGACAGGTGCATGCTGCTTGTTGGAGGAAAAAATGAGTCTCCTAATAGGATAATATAGTTTGGATTATATTAGTTATGAAAAAAATTGAGATGAGAAAGCCTCAAGGGCATAATTATCAGGGCTGATTACTACAAAGCGCTGAGCATCTGCAGTTCCAGATGAAGTCATTGGGTGTTACGTGTGCTTTATAATATGACCCCTACTGTCCTTTCAAAAATAATGGACAAAAGGTAGATTTTCTTACAGGTACACACCAGGCAAAGTTTCCTTCACTGAATATTTTTTAAATATACATTTTAAAAATATGCAGTTTGTAATTCTAGCCATTTAAACCTCTATGAGTGCACAGAACAACAACAGTACAATTATTTATAATCCATATATAGAATGCAGAAATTGTACAGCACTCCATGAACACACAGTACTGCGTATTCGAACAGAGCAACAGTATTATGGAGACATTTATTGAATGAAGACCAATTCTCTCGACCAACATAATGGAAAGAAAATTAGAGCTAATGAAAAGATCAAACAAAATTCAAAGACTTCCAGATATTTCTCAAAGTAGAGATCAGAGGAAAAGCGCTTTTACGTCACTGAGATTTTTCCAGTGTGTCTAAGGGACCAGAACACTCTGTACAGTTTAGCAGGACCAGGGCTAGATTCTGAGAGTAGGGTAAACAAGGGATCATGCAGTATGAGCTGCACCTACCAGTGTGCTTGGAAGCCTGTACTGTTATCCTATAGTGAGAATAAAATTACTGTAGTGTAAAGGAACAAGATAAAAACTTAGTGAGGGACAGCATTCTTGAAAAATCTTTGCACCTGTGCCAAGGGAACATCTCCCAGATAGGAGCCCAGAGCAAACAGAATGAAGGACACAAGGCAGAAGTTCTAGTAAAAAGTCCATCAATGATACTTTAAGTGACTCAAACTGTGAGCCAAGAAATGAATAAATTATAACATCATCAAAGATTGCACTCATATAGGTGACAGGTTGCTAAATTAATACTTATTTTATGTTGGAAGAGCTTATTACCTACAGAAATGTGCACAGACTCTCTAGCAAAAAAAACTTTTCTTTTTTTTTTTAAATTACCGTTACTGCCATTTCAACTGATGTAACCATGCAAACTGCCAAAATCACAACCTAACACTTCGATGTGTCCATCAGCTAATGCTAATATATAATTGAACAGTATGTAGGTACTCAGGAAATCCATTAATCTATATAGATTGTTCCATCAGGATCAGTGCTTCAGGTTACTTTACATAAGGAAAGGCATTCAGGGTCTAGGACACTGTTAAAAACCCCACAGATTTTCAGAAATACTTACTAGGTATTTCAAGAAAGATATCCGATGACTAGGATGCTTGGTAACTCCAGAAAGAATACACTCACTGAAGATGTCTACCATGGAAAATGTCTGCAAAGACCTAAAAGAACTTGATTGATTTTCAAAATAAGTCAACACTTGTTCAAAATTGTGACCCCAAGGTTTAATTCTAGCCATTTGGTTTTTTTTACACAAACGGCCCTTCTGTTTGACTGTGAAAAAAAATTGTCAATGAAGGCAAATATATTAAAACTCAATATATGTCTTAACAGTTTTTAATGTTATTTGCTAAGTGTCTCTAATTACCAAAATGAAATTGTAGGGCAATAACATTGAGACAAAACCAAGAAAATCACAACTGAAAACAAAAAAAGGAAAACTTACATCTCAAGTAGGGAGGTAGTACTTCCTCTCAGTCAAAATGCTTTGCTGTGAAGATCTACAACTCCCCTCTGGTTTTGAAACAAAACTCTCAGTGTTCCCTGATGATAAGCAAAATATCAGAACGGGTGCAGTGGTGTGCCCAAAAGACAGGCACAGGGGAATAGGGTACCATTGGTACAATTCAGAACAGATGGAAATATTCTGCATCACAGTAGTAGTTCTTAAATTTATTGAAAAACACTTTTTTTTTTGCAATAGTACACTATAAGTCGATTGTTATCTTTCCCAAAGACTCCTAATTTCACAAGTTGGAGATGAAAAGTCTTTTGAAACCTTTTCACTGCCAGAAGAGACTGAACGATGAGAGCATGAACTTGGCAACATACCAGAGGAGAAAAACCTTGTTTGAGGACAGAGAACTGTGTGCATGTGTGACAGCAATCCAACAGAGATTTTATTAGTGGCAACATAGAGATTTATTGCTGCACAGCTGAACAGAAAGTGCTTCAGTCTGTGTACACACATAGTAGTTGAGAAGAGTTTTTCCTAGCACATCAGCCAGCACTTGCCTTGAATTGTGGGTTGCTTGTTATGATGGATGGTTCAGGCTCACTAAGAAAAGCACATCAGGTGGCCAGCCCTACCTGGAAATTATCTACATGACTATCGCAAGTAATTGTCTACTGTCATTGAAAAGAACTAGAGCAACTGAACTTCCGCTGCTTCTCTTGGATTAAGACTTCAAGAAAACTTCACGAAAAGAGTTTTCCAGTGTAAGATAAAGATGATAGCAAAGCAGTACCTGCCTCACAGATCTGCTGAAATCTTGGGGATGAGGACTGACAAGCAGAGAAAGTTTATTTTCCTTATTAGCAGAAATGGGAAATAAATCAAGCTGGAAAGGGTATGTGCCTTAAAAGGGAACCATGCTTAGAATGCCTTGAGTACAGGCTTCACGAGACCACTCAGAATTGGCACTTTAAGCTAAAGGAAACTCAAACTATTAGTCTGTTCTGAAAAATAAAATGGATGTGCTTTAGCCTAAAAAATTAAAATACCACACAGTCTGCAGGAGAAAGTTGAAGCAAATATCTTACTTTCTTTACAACTCTTAAGAATTTTAAGATTTTAGAAGTTAACTGCTTATCCCAGTTATCCCTTATCTGAAGGAGACATGCCATTTCATGAGACCTATGTGTATTTCTATGTGTGTCTCACTAGTAGGAGATCTCTAGAAACTACTATTTGTAAGAGTTAGGAATGCTAGTGTGCATCTGCTCCTTGTTCCTCTTCTGCTTTGCAGTGTTTTCAGTAATAGATTCTATCTAAATTTGATTTCTTATTTCCACCGGTCTCCTTGGTACTCACAGAGGCAAAGTCACCACTGAACTCTTGGCAGAGACCAAGCTTTAAAGGTGGAGTAATTAATCAGTAACGCAACCCATTAGAATTGCAGATAAACTGCCTAAGTGCTCGATACTTTTATGCAAGTTGTATACGAGAACTTCTTGTCATCAATTTATCCTTTGCCAACCAGTTAAGCCCTCTGGAACAAAATACGGACTTTAAAAAAGCTACTATCATTCCATTCAGCAACACACCACCTGTGAGGGAGAGTAAACGCTACGGTTACAGGCATTCTTCCTTACCCTGAAAGGGAAAGGAATACGGAGGGAGAATTTTTACTATTTACTTTTATTTCATTTCTTGACTTCAAAAAAGCATTAATTCCTCGAATTTTTAAAGTCAAAACCACCGATGAAAGGGTGTTACCCTTTACTGTACTGTAAAGTGCTGCCTGCTGCCCTCCAAAGGCACTGCTCCAAATTAAAATATGATTAGACTCTCTAAGGTGACCTTGTGAAACAGCAGTAATGTGTTTACTTTCTCTGCCTTCCAAATCAACCTTGCTCAATTTAGAAGTAAAAGAAAGCTGGTTTTCCTAATTGTCAGCCCTGAAAACTCAAACTGTTTTCTGACACTCCAACTGAGTCTTCCAGGCTTGTGCATCAGCAGCAACAATAAAGATACAGAAATAGTTAATGATTCTCAGTGAAGACAGCAGACAGTTAATGATTCTGGGAGCTACCTGCAAGCAGAATGGGCTTCAGCTCACTCATCCACAGCTATGCTGAATCTGCAAGGCTGACAAATAAAAAGCAGTAAAAGTTTATTTTTGTCACTAAAACGATCAGGCATAATTCACAGCACACAGATACTTCATAGCTGCTCTCCAAAAAAAGTGACTTATCTGCAGCTTAATTTCATTCAGCAATAAACCAAAGGTTTTCTCTGCCTTTTTCCTGAAACAGCACCCATTACAGGAGATATATGTTAGCATGGGCAGCAACTCAATAAATCCTCCCTGGGATGTGAGGCCATTGGTTTTATTTTAATGGAGTTCAACACTATCCCTAACAATTGGCTTCAGTCATGGCAAATGCAATTGGCTCCCTAGAGCTGGAAAAAATTCCCCTTCAGAGCACAAGATTAACTTGCATTCCTAGCAGGCTCAAGAAAGATGACCAGGAATTAGCACTCTTCCACCTGGGAAAACTGAGCTAAGAGGAACATGACACCGAGTCACTAGAGAGGAGCAGAAGTAGTAGCAGTCAAACCCTGCTTTTCTACCATTGAGGCTTGACACTTTGGTCGTCACAAAACTGGCCCTAAGAGAACTTGGGTGAACCGGCGAAGTTGAAAGTGCAGCATTGATTGGATTGCACTCTCGAATGCTGCTAGCAATCCCTGGGGACTCAGCACTCACTGGACAATGGCAGCTGTCATTGTCCAGAATAAAACATCTCTGAATCACAGCCATTTTCTATCTACACATCAGAAGTCACAGGAGTGTCTATTCCATGACATCACTTGTCTACCTTTGTCCCACACTGCTCCTAGCAGCAGGAAACAAGCTTCCCTTCACAGTTTAGAGAGCGCCACTGGAAAAGCGTGCTACTGAATGGGAATTAAAAGTAGCCATTAAGCTGGGAAAAATACATTAGTTTTAAGAGATAAATATGACAATGCTTATTTCACCTTTTTCTACACAACACTCACTTAGGCACTCCTAACAAGAAGGATGTTTCTTGCTCATGCACTTGCTCTTTCACAATGAAATACAACCCCAGCCTGATTCCAAACTGGTGCTTGCACCAGTGGGCTGTGGTGTACTTTGAGACTGGTCATCCTTAACCCAGCCCACTCAAGAGGGAATACGCTTTACATTTCCATGCGCTGCATAGGTGGAAAAAAGCATTTCCAACAAATTAAATCTATCCTTTTGCTTTTGTTGCCAGTGTCTGAAATGAAAGTTCACACGGTATGCACGATTTGGGGCAAATTAAGGTACATCAGCTTTTTTTTTTTTCTTTCCACTTTGGTAACTACAACAAAATTCACACACAGTGGGTTGTTGGTTTGGTTTTTTTGGTTGGGTTTTTTATTTATTTATTTATTTAACTAACAATCTGCTAAATTTTAGAGAAGGCTACCACAATTAACCATACTGTAACTGTGTTGATTACTTTCACACAGCATCCTTTCAAGCCCGGGTGCAAGCCAGAAGCAGATCTGGACATCCATTTTCTCTTTATTTTCAGGCAAGCAGGCCTATCTGCCTAACTTTATTAACTGTCCTTGTAAGGTATTCCTGCTGCCTCAGTTTTAGGATGCCAAAAGGTAACCCCTCTGAAGAGATTCATTTCCACGCAGACAAAGGAAAGAAAGATGTTCTCCTGGAGAGCAGTTCAGAGCAGGACCTGTAACTTGGCTCTCAGAGCACTATTTCTGATAAAGTCATTTCCCCCCACCGAGTAATCAGAGAGAGCAGAAAGGCTAACTTCCTAAATTATGCCCCTTAAATTAGGCAGTTTCAGTATCTTCTTATGGCTGAAATAGAACATTTTGGTTTGTGAAGCTTTTCCTGATTTTTTTTTTTTTATCCCTGAATTCAATCAAAACTGATCTATTTGCATTAAAAGCACATTTGAAAATAACCAACTAGAAGTGCCAAATTGTCAGCCCTGGAGGTGAAGCATTTTTTATGAGCAGTACAGAGATCTCATGAGCAGTGGCAGTGGAAAACTGCCACACTTTCAGTACACTTCATACATGCCTGGCATGAAAAGACCACCTAAACTGATGGGAGGGAAGGATTAATTTAAACACTCTTTGAAATTGCACAGTCTCTGCTAAAAATAGTAAGATAGGTGTAAATATGTATCAGCGTGGTCTGTCCCTTATTAGAAACTAAAAAAAAATTGATTCATTTCACACAGAATTTTAACGGGTAATTAGCTTCCCAGAGACCACAAGGTATTTAGTGTAACTTCTGACTTTCACCACCCTGAAATGTATCAGAAAAATAGGGAACTTACAGTAGAAACTTTTTGTAACTCATAGTTGGGTTTTGGATTGTCAGAGTGAAGAATAAATGCAGTAACTTAATGGGAAAATATAACAGCCATTATGTACTTAACAATTGCTCATGTGCCGTTTCAGACTTGAGAATATCCTCATTCAGCAAAATAAATTAAATACACGCTTAACTTTAAGTAATCCCACTGGAATCTGCTACATGTAAAAAGTAAGCAGTAATCACGAAGCCAATTGTTACTCCTCATTCTGAAAGAATATTTCTATAACTGAACATCCTAAATGAGGCAAAGGAAGAATTTCATTGTGAATTTCTTACTGTTGAAATTATTTGCCTAATCTTTCAACTATTAGTTTGAGTGAAGTGTGTGTGTAAGTATCTATGTAGAAGAGGACGAAAAATGCTTTGCTTTCATCCTGGAATCCATTTGCTCACATGTCGAAAACCTCAATTTCTGGGAAGTGTAGCATACATTACAAGACACCTCTGAATGACAACCAAATTAGTGATAAGAAAAGCATTTTGCAATTATCTTTCTCAAGTACACTCCTCATTTCAATTCTAGGTCATCTTAAAGCCCACCCACTGACACCCTTGGCTTTTCCTCATATATCAGGTCTTCTGAGAAACAGTTGTTTTGTTACACATTATCCTCTTCAGTTGTGGTTTGGTTCAGCCACTGCCTTTTCTCATAGCACAGCCAAGATAAACACCAAGCATCTCCTTTGCTTTTCTGTGATAGAATTACTCGATGAAGAACTGGGGACATGGTGTGTGGACACCTTATTTAAATAATGGATGAGGGAAGATCCCCGTGATGGATGAGGTGCTCAGTGGACTAGCTTCCCTAATAACTCCCTAAACCCAAACAGCTCATGGTTTTTTTTCTGCACAAAGCTCAGAAAACCATGCATAATTCTGTTTTTCATTTGCTTTGAGAATGAATCACTGAGGGGGCTGATAGAGGCTGGCAAGTTGACATTCATCTCATAGGAGTTTTCTGGTAACAGCAAGTGTAGAGAACACCCAGGATAACAGAAAGGTTTCTCGCCTGGATTATATGAGATGATTACAGGTAGCGTTTTTTATGCACTGAACAGATTATTTACCCAGGCAGGTTTAGTGAGAACTAAGAGAACCAAAGATCATTCTTTTGGCCGCTGCTTGGACACAGCTGAGGTCAGGCCTATAGCACTACATCCACTTTGATGGCATAGTAACAACATCTATGTCCCTGCAAAACACACACCTATTCTGCATCACAGGACTCCTCCCTGGTGCACACAGGCAGCCAGCGTCGTCGTCTGTAACCCAGTGACAGTAGTGAACAGAATCAGCACCCCCAAGAGTCTGAAACAAAGGACAACTTTGTCATTCTTCAGAAACTACATTTATAAGGGAAAACTAAGAATCAGACTTGTTTAGATGCTAATGAGTGTCACCGTCAGATGCTACCGCGATGACTTAATCTTGCAGGTGAGCATAACAAGTTCAGGATCCTTGCTACCTTCCCTATCTGTCCAGGTAACTAAAAACTCCTCTTTGAAAGAAAAGTGACAATTGGCTGATAACTAGCTTAGGATTTTGAGCCACTAGGAATCACACATCCTGCTAAGAATAAAGGCACAGGGCAACCACCTTAGAGACAATGGTGCTTAGAGGTAAAGCTCCTCCCATGTGCCAGACCTGTCATTCCCCTCCTGCTACAGCAACACACATCTTGGGGCTTTCCCCCCCATCCTCCTTTTATCATCTTTTAAAAGGTACTGAGTCTGTTAATTAGTGTTGAAGAAACCAAACTTTCAGCAAACTAGCTGAAAGTAGCTTTTGTGCCACTGATCACTGACAAGGTACTGGGCCTGACATTTCCTTCAGCACTGTATTCCTTTGATTAATGCAGCTCCACAATTTTTTTTTTTTTTTCAAAATTTGTATAATACTCTCCCATGATAGGAACTGAATTATAAATATAAGACAAAGATTAAAAGAGGTGGACCTTAGTACAGGGAAAAAAGGTATAATGAGGTTCACAGTCACAGTCAGGGAGGCTGTTAGACTGGCTGTGAATCCTGGAGAGTTTATTACTAAGGTAATAGCAAGGATCTCTTAAAAGGCACAGAAGGGTCAGTGGCACTTTCCCATGATGGGAGCCTGTTGTTAAAAAGGCCCAGAGGACAGGAGAAACATTTCACTTGTGGCAGACCACATACAGCGATTCTTCTTATCAACTGGACTATGAGAAAATGATAACTGGTATGGCAAACCCTTTGTGAGAGAGTCAGAAAGCAGCAGGCGGTGCTGCACAGAACGCCTCAGGCTCACCTCATATTCAGCTCACGCATCCGTACTCCCTCTCCCTCCTGTGTACTGCCACGCTTCTTTTCTCCCATCTTTTTTTCTCCTACACCCACCAAATGCTAGGGTTCTGTAAGATCAGTGGTCTCTCTTTTTCTGATAGTTAAATCAGGTCTTCAAAAATAGCAGCAGGGCTCTCTACACCCAACTTCACACCAACCCTTAGGATGCTGCCGTACAAATCATGCCATATATTCACATCCCATTTTATCCTACTGCTGCCCTTCCAATGGCAAAAATGAGAGGAAAACAACTGCCCTACCCACTGCAGCCACACCAGAACTCACAACACGATTAGGATTCTGGCTCCTTTCCCCCCCCAGCTGAAGTTCTTTTATTTTTTTTCTTTTGCCTAACTCAGGCTCAGCATAAAAAGGTGCACAAAGGCTGCCTCCTTGACTGATCCCTTGAACAATCTCCCAGCTCTCTCTTATGTGAGACTGCCAACACTTCTTCAAAGGACTTGCACAAAAATAAAGCCCTTCTTCAGAGTTTCAATCTGAATTATTGAAAATAAGTTGCTATTTTTTATTTATCTTGTTCTCTGCCGACTCAAGCTGCCTCCAGCTGTCTATCCCAAAGCTCAACATATGCTCCAGCCTTCTTTGAGCAAAACAGATTTTCTTGTCTTCATGCTTATATACATGAAACGTAACAGAAACTTCACAGTTATTCTGCACTTTGTATTTTCAAGTCTGAATGAATTTGCCATGTGAAATACTCAGAGGGAGTTGGTCTGGATTTTTATTTTCAGCTTTTCTTTGGCAAAAAGCCACCACCTTCTCTCCATATAAACATGATCCCTTGTCAGAAATCATCAACTGCAGGAGTTAAACTGAAGAGTGGAACACTTGCTTGGTTGTTGTTTCCAAAGTTTCCTATATGGGTAATGGTAAAAGCAAAATTCTCTGATGACTGCGTGGGGTTCATAAGGAAATGTATCACACATGACCTTGCAAGTCTGTTTGTGTCCATCTGTCCCTCTACTCTCATTCCTCCCTTTCCTCAAAGTGTATTTTTAATCCATTATCAAGTTTGAAATAAAAGCATTTTCAAAAAGTTGTACAAAAGAGGCAGCCACATAGAAGAGAATCTTCTTAGCTGTAAAGTCTTAGACTCCAATGAATCTTTTTCTTCCCACCATACCAAAGATACACAAGCTATAAAATTCATTCACTCCTTAACATACAGAAAATCCAATCCACACCAAGGATCAACCATGGGACCCAATTTTAGCAGACTAAAACTCTTCACTAGCCCCAATGTTCATTGGGCTATCTGTCTGAGGAAGGCCATACTATCTATCTCAGACAGGTGGGTATGTCCAGCAACATACTTCACCTATTCCCTTGAGAGTGAGAAGCTCAAATTCCTTTTTTACTTCTGTCCTAAAGTGAAACCTAGATCTCCCCTGTCCACACCGGTGACCCTTGACATCAACCTTCTAGCTGCTCTTTGGCTACAGCATCTCTTATTTTAATTTGCTTCTGCATCTGTGTAATTTCCTGAACACTAATGAATTTTCATTAAAGGTTTCAGCGATTCAGCTTTTTCTAATGGAAAAATGACACTGTCAGAAATTTCACATTGGATAACCTTCAGCAACTAAATTCACCTTCTTGTTTCTCCATCTTGACACAAGGTAATAGTACTGACCTCTTTCTTATAACCCTCTCTGAGATCTACAGACAAAAGCATCGTCAGACCAAAGTATCATTATTATTTTCCTAAGCACCACAGAGATGATAAAGGAAAAGCAAAACGCTAACTATGACATTCACTGAGGTAACAAAATAAAGCCATTCCTCTGGCAACACTTTGTAACTGTAACAGCTCAGACTTTTTTTCTTCACGTAGCTATCTAAAGGGTTGGTGAAATTCTCCAATATAAAAACTGAAAAAAAAAATAAATCATCCCTTCAAGTTTTGTAGGCAAAACGAATAGAAAAATATTATTTTGTAAGCGTACAAAACAGCCACCAGTACTTTTGTCTCATAGCAAGATTTTTTTTGTTTCCAGCATTTTCTTTAGCACACAAAGAATCAGTCTTGAAAAATATCTCCATATTGCAAACAACATAACCCAAGTTTTACACTCTGTAGGTAAAATTCCTTCGTATCTTATGATAAAACTTAAATTCTACTAAGAAAAGTAAATCAAGCACTCAGTATCCTGCCACTCATATAAACAGAAAAAAATATCCACACAGAACAATGTTTTATGGAATAAGTTTCCGCATCAGTAAAGTATCTGTGTATTTAAACATCATTCATCAGAATTTACCACCCAAAGTTATTTCTCGCCACATTTCAGTGAGATTGTAAAATTTTACAAGGCACAGAAATGTTCAATACCCAAGAATATTCTGTTCCTTCCCGCAGTTAACTCTGGAGGTACAAAAATGCCACCTAGGCTGGTAGTGATGACACTTTCTAAATATTGGCCCCATCAGGCAGAAGGGTCTGTTAGTCACAGAGAGATGGAGAGCTTCTCCATAGCACCAGCCTGTCAGAAAGGATTAGATTTCTCCATTACTTAAAAGGAACTGTTTTTCCAGTAATTTCAACTGTGTGAAGTTCCATGGAAGATAAGCTCTGGCAAATGTTGTTGCATGTTATAAGCCAGTCCCCCTTCTCACTGACTGTACCTGTCCTCACATTCTGTGCTGGGATTGTAGGGTGACCCCAGAGGGGAAACAGCAGCAGCAGCCCTGGCTGGTCCGCTTGAAATCCAAACCATTCCCTGAAATCGCCAAGAGGTGCAGCTTTCCGTTCAACGTCCAGACCGTGAAGTGGACCAGAGAAGGTACAAGAAAGCACACACCATCTAACTTCAAGAGAAAAGGCCTACTTTACTTGATACAATCCTGTCTTCCTCTGGAACAGGACAGAAAGTCCACCTGGTATTGGTGCTTTATGTCACATATTTCCTTGGTGTTTCATAATAATCAGGACTTAAACATATGAACTCCTTCTTCCTGTGAAACCTCTGCACAGAGATGGTGCCAAAAAAGCCCCCAAGTCTCTGCAGAAAGGATAGGAAGCTATATGTATCAAAACACATTTGTAAGCGCCAAATTCCAGCTTACTTGCCAGTATAACTACAAAAAGCAGGAACACTGAGCCAGGGCAGAACGGGATTGTACTCACTGACATTCAGGCTGCTGCAGTCAGTTTTGTCCTCATCTTCCTCTTCCCCTCAGTTCCAAAGTCTTTCATTTAGTCAAGTACCAAAGTATAAAAACCCTTCTAGAATCAAGGGAAATATGACAAATCATGTCTCCTTTGCTATCTACATCTTTCTTTGCTATATCTTCCATTTCCAGAGTCTTTTTCAATTAAAAAGCAATATAGCATGACTGTAAAAATTATCACAGACTCCTAAAAGACCCACTTGGCTTTGGAAAGAGCCTTTAAAATGTTCAATAATTTCTGTCAGAGTGTTCAAAAGTCATTTAAAACCTTTGGAAAAGATTCAAACTCTGTGCCTGAAAGAGAGAATTATTTCTATAACTGAAAGAAGAACAGCAAAACACAAGTTCTGTAATGGCATACGGACTCATGGAAGATTAAAAAATCAGCTACCTTGTCAACTCAAAACATAAATTTGGGCTGCTTCTTTCTGTATTTGTTGGTTTCAGGGTGATAAGTTATTATTTAATAAAATACAATTAGAGCACTTGGCATGGGAAGCTCCATATCACTAAAAAGCTGGTGAATTGTCACACAGAGGTGAATGCACAGAGAGGGGAAAGGAAAGTTCACCTTCCTGCCAGCCCGTGAGGTGTTTCGTACTTTCTACAGCCTGAAAGCATCTGCTTGTGCTACGCTGTGACTTTCCTGCAGGCCTCAGGCACAGAGCCATTCCTTTAGAGATACTTATTTCTAGCCACCTGTCCTGTCTCCCTAAGATGGTTACGTGGTTGCTCTGTGCAGTAAAAAGCCATGCAGAGAAAGGTATCTAAAGGCAATGATCCTCCTAGCAAAAGACGTCGATCACAGTAGCAAAATAGGTCTCTGATGAGCTGCAGCATTAAGATGACATTATTGGGCATCCCGTCTTTCCTTACCTGCAGGTATTGTACTTGCCAGCTCTCAAAGACAAGTACAACTATTTCTGTCTCTCGTGTGGGTTTGCCTGTTTCATCCCTTCCATCCCACCCTAGGCAGACAGCTAAATACCAGTGGAGAAACTGAACTCCTGCAAACTTCAGAAGTAATTTGAGGGTCAATTTCTATCCATTTCAGGGACAGGGGGGTTGTGTGTTTCCTTTTTTGTTGGGGTTTTTTGTGTGGTGTTTGTTGTTGGGCTTTTGTTTGGGGGTTTTTGTTGCTGTTGCTTTGTTTGGGTGATTGCTAGTTTGTTTGTTCACTTGAAAATCTCATTTAAGTTAGTTTGTCCAGCCCTAAACAAATCACAAAGTGTAGTCTCTCTTTTCTGGGTGTCTTTCTAGGGACTGCTCTCACTTTCTTTGGTAACATACTGCAGCCTCCAGTCTCTAATTAGGCAGGCAATCTGGTTTTTGCATATATAAACAGCTTCTATTGACATTAACTGGAGCTATATTTGCAGAATCAAAGATGAAATGCAACCATTAGTAGCTTATCTGGTTTTGCTGGTTATGCTCATTCACTGTTCATTGTCTGCAAGGCTGCTCTTGCATGATAGTGCTAATTCAGGGGATCAAAGCACTGCATCTTTTTTTTTTTTAAATTAAAAGCTTGTCTAGTACTATTGCTCTATGCAGCTTTTTATCCTGCAATATATCCTTGCAAGACAGACACAAATATTAGAGAGGTCTACAGGGATGTATATGATTGCTCTTGTATAACCAAATCCATTGGTCTGTGAAGTTTGGTGCCTTTTCTTCATTAACCAGCAAAAATGAGGAGAGATTAGTTAGTACAAAGGGACAAGCATGGCAGAAGTAATTAAAACAAAGTACCTCATGCTGAATCAAAGCTTATGGAAGGGAAGAGGGCAAAATAATAGCACAGTAAGGATAAACTACCACAAAGCTGTGAAAACCAGATACAGGGGGAAAAAAAAAAAAAAAAACATGATCCAGAAGACTTGCTTCCACCACAGGGACATGTATGTGAGGTAGCTCCTTAAAAGAGTTCTGCTGTCCACTACAGATACTGTGACTTGGCTACATGGCTTTTATCATCACTTTTTGCATAGTGTTCTGATTTTTCTGTCTTTCAAACTGGCAAGAAAATTTATTCAAAGCTAGCCACTATTTTGGGGGCCATGGAGGGGAGTTCCTCCACGGTTACACTTTTAAGCATGTACAAATATCATCTTCTCAGTGGTTCCAAGAGTGCAGTGAGAGTGTATTCTCAGCCTTCACTTACCTCACTTCAAATCACACAGCCAGCCAGTATTAAAAGGACTACTCTATGGCCACAATGTCACTATGAAAATGTAACTGTATTTGTCATAACCAGAAGGCCCTGAAAGTCATTGTTGCTTCTGAACACTGCACTAATCTGCTGTCATCAAAATTCAAGCACAGATAATTTCAGATGCTTTATTTTTGTAGCCAAAGTACTCTCTGGCTGGTTTACTTTTCCCAACTTAACTTCACTTCCATAAAAGCTCTATATCATCAGTATCCACCATTGCTCCGTAATACCGAGAGCTAGCACCTCTCTTCATATTGTGGAAACAAACAGTACTTGTCAGGCTATCTGTATAGATGGGTTTCATGTCCCCAAATGCCTTTGGGGGTGTAGAAGACAACTCACTCTACCTCCCTCATCTCTAGAGTGCAACGAACAATGGACTTTGCTGACAAATGCAAAGATGATGAATAAGAAGGAGAGACAAACATGCCAGTGTCCCAAAAAGCAATCATGCAGATAAGTACCAATTTCAAACTACTACTAGACACAGGTAACACAACAAGCACCTGTGTGCCAATTTGGTTAATAAAGGACACTCTCTATGCTGCTTCTCCTTTATATTTTTAGATTATCAAGGCTACAACAACCATCAGCTAGATTCTTCAAAGCCTAATGACAGAGATTATTCAGATTGTCATGCTGGTAAGTGTCAGTCCTGGACAGAATGAATCAGCAGCTTAATCCTTCACCTTGTCCTAGGGCTTTAAAACATGGATGACCCAGAACACAGTGCTCACAGAGTTGGTTCAGAATATTCATGTCTCATGATCTTGTTTTAGTTGTTACGTTTCTGCTGCACGACAGCAGGGCTGGAGGGGAGTGGAAATACCCACCAACATGTATATTAAGTGTAACCTTTTGCCTTTGAGAAGAGCAACCACACCTTTGAGAGCACTGAGTGAATAATGCTGTATTTTGAGATGCTCCCTACTGCACAGAATCAGATTTAAGGCTGCTTCTAAAAGAAAGGAAGGGGTCTAAAGTGGAAAGGTAATATGAGAAGAGTAAAAGTTGTAAGAGGAAAAAACTAGAGAGAATCTAATAGGAGAACTAGAAATAGAAATCAGAAGATAAATTAAAAATCTAATAGCTGAACTAGAAAAGAATCTAAAGAGGAAGGAAAAGAGGAATATAACAAGGAAAGCAGGCAAAGAGATAGGCAATTTAGGGTTAGTAAAATATTCAAGAAAGGGTTCATTTTTATCATCAGTACATTACGAGAAAATGCAAGAGAGCCAAAATGTAGAAATGAAGGTAAATACATTTGCAAAGTACTGACTGTCTGGTAAAACACCTACTAAGTTACATAGCGAAAGCTAAGAGTGATACAGCTCCTGCTCATCAAGCACGTGAACTACCCTACCTGTATGTTACAGCCATACCTCGTATCTTGATCTGCTGCATCCCAGGTAGAAGCCTGCTACAAACAAAGAAATGATCATGTTTGAATATTTTATCAGTGAAATACGAGCCTTTGGGGGGCTTTCCGTAACATTTACATTAAAATCTTAATTTCAAATTTATTCTGGCTTTGACTCAAGTGCAGCATCAGAGCACTTGCAAAACTCGCACTTGAGCAACAACAAGGTTTCTCCCTACCAAAGTCTCTGAGGGGAGGAGAACATCTATTTAATGTAGTAAATCACACCCTCCCCACAACCCTCTCTCATACTTCTGTCCTTATGTGCAAGTGAAAAAGGGTGAGGCAGAGGATTATAAGGCCTGCTTTATCAGGAACATTTCTTCTGATACCCTTTCTCAAAACTCTTACTGTCAAACTGTCTCAGTGAGATCCTGGGGTTTTTTTCTCCTTTGTAGAGATGTACGTGCTGTTCAGCTACAGGACCAGCATAGGTGCTTCAGCATCTCTCTTTGTCTCCGTGATGTATGACCCTCCACTGCTGTGGACACTGATGATCCCCACAGTGATTGCCAAGTACTAATCCCCAGAGCAGGAACAGTTACAGTCATAAGCAGGACCTGGAGCTTCTTGAGTACTTTTCTCTTTCACGTGGTTCTGGTCTTCATCTTTCCAGGCACATACAGCCTGGCTCCATCTTCTTTGCAGCATGCCTTCACGTATTTGCACACTTTTGAGATACTCTGAGCCTTCTCTTCTTCAGGCTGAACAGTCCCAGCTCTCAGCCTTTCCTCGTAGGAGAAGCCCCCCAGTCCCTTCATCATCTTCATCGCCCTTTGCTGGAACTGTCTTCAGGAGCTCCATGTCTCTCTTGTACTGGGGAGCCCAGAACTGGACACAATACTCCATGTGTGGCCTCACCAATGCTGAGCAGAGGGGAAGGGACACCTAGTTCCACCTCTTGATGAGATTTCTTCTAATACAGCCCAGGATACCATTAGCTGCCTTTGCCACAAGGGCACATTCCTGGTTCACATTCAACTGGGTCCACCAGGACCCCCAGGGCCTTTCCTGCCAAGCTGCTTTCCAGCTACTCAGCCCCAGCACATACTGAAACTGAAAGGAACACTTCTCAGGATTTGCCTGGAGGTTATTATTACTGTTCAAAATTAAAGTCAGTTTTCAGAGTGCTGTGTATTAGATCTCACAGGAAAGATTTATTATTTTTAAAGCTTTTCTGTGCAAACCAAATTTTCTATATAAAACCAATGCCTTTTGTAGAATTTCATAATTAGAGAAGCATAGGCACCCTGGATGGGTTAATAAGAGTAGGCGGTTTTATTCAGGACCCAGGTTCAAGTCTCTCCAGTCCTTACTACAGACTTTTGACCTGCTGGATTTCTGACTGTCCAGGTGAAAGCTCTGACCACAGGAGTCCCGATTGTTCGGCCTCATCTTTTCCCCACACACAAGCACGTGCTTTCTCACAAACTGCACCAAACACAAGGAACCCACTCAAAAGTCTCTAAAATCCAGCACATTCTTACGGAACCACTCCTAACCCACTTTAATCAGCATCACCTAAGATCCTGTCTGATAGATACTCAACATTTTATTTTTACCATAACTATACAGCATAAATGACACAATGAAGGGAAAAGAATCCCCAATTGCAAATTACATTTTGCACAATGTAAAAAAAGACACAAAATCCCCTATCAAAGTCATTATCTGAACCACTGATGGAGTCAAGTGCAAGATGCATCTGATCTGTAAAAGGAATTTGTTTATCTAGCAGGATTTCAAGTCTTTAAGAAAAGAGAATCAGTGGGAAGAGTCTCCCAATTTAAATCCCAATGCAGAAGAATCTCAGATCCCAAGTAAACATTTTGCCAACAATGAGTTAAATTCAAAGAGGCAGAAATACTTAATGCATAGAACTCCAACCATTTTTCTTCCTATTAATAGCACAGAAGACTTTTCAAAAAACTTTTTCATTGCACTAAATTCAATTAAGTAATTTAATAGTTTAATTTTGACAGGCCCCATAAATGTAACCCTCATGAATGTACAGTCCCATTCTCTCCTTTGCCATTCAAAGCAGCACCAGATTACACTGGAGAACTTTATGAAGCACTGGGATGCACAGAGGAAAATAAACTCAGCTTAAAATGCTAAATGCTTGTCAAAAGCAACTGCATTTCCTGTCCACTGTTTCCCCCTATTTATTAAGCTTATTGCTCTCACTTTATCAAAATAGAAATTCTGTCACTGCAAATATAGTCCTAAAGTCTGCAGTTGCCACACTTGAAAAATGTGTCTTGCCAATATATTAAACTCATGTGTACACAATTCATTAAGAAGTTTCAGCCAAGCCACCAGACTTTGTATTTCTTTAATCATGCTTTCTCTGAAACAAACATGGTCTAGAAAATCAAAGTGTAAATAAGGATGTGTAACTACCAACACCAATAGTGACTTACAATAAATAGCAAAAATGAGAGGTCTCTCCACATTTACATCCAGCAGACTTAACCACATAAGAAGAAATCCGTTGTGCTCCTAACAGATCAGGTGAAATCACAGGGAGGTCTGCTTACAGGTTCTTGCACCATAAAGTGATTAAAAGAACCCCACAAACAAGTACCTGGGTTTGGGAATTTGATTGAAATGTAACGGAAAGCATATTTGTTGGATTATTTTAAGATACCTTTTTATTTTTAAATTAGGATCCCATACTTCTGCATTAAATATGGGCAAATTTTCCAGAAGTCTGTGTTGTCTTTCAGGTAATTGCTTATTTACCAAAAACAGAGAAAATCTTACATACATCTCCATTAAACCAATCACAGAAGCCTCTCGACTGACTTCTGTTAATGTGGAGGCCTGTAATTTGGCCAGGTTTTAGGCAAGGCTGTAAGTCTGGAAAGTCTATGCAGTACCTGCCCCTTATAACAGAGTTGTCTCCAGCAGCAGATTTGGTATCTCACTTTTCCAAGTTACAGCCTCACCCACACATTTTTCAACGTGAGTAAAACCAAGTATTTTATTGACGTAATACATGAGATAATGGTCTGAGAAATCCAATACGCTATTGAAAGACGACTATTATTGAAGATTCCAGCAGTTCAACTGGACACTTTTCAGAAATTAATCTTGAAACTGCTCATCCCCTGCCCCTTTATTCTTTAAGTGCCCATTGATTGAAATTATGATGTGCATCCTCAAGCACAAAGGGTTAATTACTGCATACCACTATTACTTAAAATAATTCCCATAGAAAAGGCAGCTGTAATAGCCTATTGTGTACTCAACTTTCAAGAAGTCTGAGCACATTTTTCTTTAGAAACCATAGCAATTTTAATGTTCCTGGCAAACAAAGAAATAATTACCCTTGCAGTCACGGGAATCAATGATGTGCATATGATGAAAAAAACAACTAGAAAGAAAAGTATCCACTTCAGCCTACTCAGACTGCAAGAAAATTCCCCAAAATTAAGGTATAGTCAACTTTAGCAACAAAACTTGACAATCCTTTCTCTCCCTCTTCTTCTTTCATTTTATTACTTCTTTGGTAAAATATAGCTAAAATTTCTGTAAAAAAAAAAGCAAGGCCTTAAAAGTGCATACAGGCATTTTAAAAGCTACCTCTCTGTATATTCTATAAGTCAGAGACAGGTAAAGGAAGACACAAAGCAGTTCAGAGAATACAGGGACAGGCCATCCCTGAGGTAGGACAAATGTTTGCACAGTCTGGAAAGCAATGGTAATAATAATAGTAATAAATGATAAGTGTTCTCAGGTTGCTTTTTTTTTGTTTTAATCCCTTGCTCTGCAAGCTTAGAAATGCTGGGGAAAACACATTTAGCTCTCCATTAATTCATTTGCAGTGATTCCTCCAGCCAAACCACAAAACAGAAACTGAGAAGATAGATAATATCATTGTCTCCCACACAAATGCCAAGAGCACAGAGCTATGAGCCCAGCAGAGAGAACTTCATACATACTACTGACATTTAATGGAAAATTAGGCTTCTCCTACCACTGCAAATCTTCTGTTCAGCAAATACCTCTCTCTGGTTAGTATTTTCCCCAGCTTTACCTCAGATTACCTTCTTTACTGAGGATGAAGAGCAACCATTCTGCGATGTTACCAAAAAGTTCCCTGCTTAACAGTGATATGTGGTAATAAATTGCTCCTTGGTCCCAATGGGATCAGATGGCAGTGAGGGTCAAATATGCTTTGCTCATATATAAGGTCAATGGTCAGATAGATTGTTACCTCTAAAGTCACCGGTAAGTTCAAATCCAACAAATACAAAAGGCTTTTTATAAAAAGGAGAAGCAGACTTGGAGTAGACAACATGAGTAAAAACACCCCAAAACACCAAATCTTTTCTTGGAGGAAGCAATTGTGTGTAAACGATCTCCCTTGTACAATTAAACTTTTTTTTTTTTTCTTAGCATGCTAATGTAAAAAGATGGACAACCTAACAAAATGGTTAGCAGAGGGAATGGGAAACAATACAGATTATTGTACTTCAAAAAGACTGCTCCGGCATGCTGAACAAAGCATCATTCCCTTGTGAGTTAGATAGGAGAAATTACCTTTTCAGGTTTTAATTTTAAACTTAAATTTATGAAACACTAATCCATGCTCCATTAAAGATAGCATTTCCCAGTATAGCCAGCAAAGCAGGAATGCTTATGAGCTTTTAGAAGTGTATTTTTTGAAGGAGAAAAATCATTGGAGTCAGCCTTTTCCATTGTTCACACAGTTCTCCATTTGGTAATGCTCCAAAAACGAAATGGAATAAGAAACTGTACAATCTGTTCTCCTTAAATCAGCCAGAGATTTTGGTTTTTTCTTATTCTTCGATATATAGGGACTTTTTGCAAGGGGAAGGGACAAAGTAGAACTCAAGGCACTTCACTTCTTTTCCTTTTTTTTTTTTTTTTTAACACACATCCAGATACAATGACAGATCAGATCAAAGATCTACAACATCCAGTAGCCCAGCTCAGCCTGTCTGTTAGTGGAGTACCTCACAGAAAAACAACTCATGAGCAGGACACATCTAGTGTTGTTTCCCAAAAATACCCTTTCAGTCTGAAGCAAATTGCAGTTCATAGAGTTCTGGAGCCAGAAGCATTGTCTCCATATTTACAAGTCCCCAGTGGATTTGTCCCAGTGCTTTTCTGAACTCATGTAAACTTTTGGCATTCAGAACATTCTGCATGCTGTGTGATCAGCTTCTGCTTTTTATCAGTGCTGAACTGACCACCTGCTGATTTCACTTGATGTCCCTTAATTGTTGTACTGGAGGAGGAAATGCCTCTCCATTATTTTCTTTCTCAGCTACCTCTTTTCTAAGCTGAAGGATCTTTCTCTTTATCATTGATTGTGCAGAAGTTTCAGGACCTCCTTAACATCATCCTCTGCATCTTTTCCAGTTATATCCAGAAGGCTATTTTAATGTCAAGGAGAGAGAACCAGGACCAGGTGCAGTATTCTGGATGGTTTTGATTTGCACTATTTCTTGCATAACACACCTAGCATATTTGCTTTTTAGGACAGTACTGAGAATTGAGCTAATATTTTCACTACACCATCCATCAGGATGCTAAAATCTGATTCCTAATTGGAAGCAGACAGGTCAAAAACTATCATTTTATATGTACAGACAGGACTTTTTTTTTTTCTCTTATGTGCATCACTTTATATTTATCTACATAGAGCTTCATCTGCCATTTCTTTCACTCAGTGACTTCCGCTCATAAGATTTCTCTGCACTTCTTTGCAGTTCACCTATGCCATTAATATCTTGACATTCTTCGGACTGTCTTAGACTGCAACTTATGGCAACTCAGTGGGCATCTCCATTCCTTGAAACCTCTTTAGTGAAAGATAACTGTCAAGTATCTTTTCAATATCAAGGTAATCTGCATCACTGGGATAGCCCATATACACTTGGGTTTTGGCTACTCAAAAAAAATTGACAAATTTGCGAGGCATAACTTCCCTTCACAAAAGTTATGCTAATTCTTCCTCCTTTTCAATCTGCTTCTACAGAATGAACTCCTTTAGAGCCTTTTCAGTGCTTCTCCTGGTCACAGCATCAATGGTTGGTGTGCACTGATACAGGTTCAATTTGCTCATAAGATCCCAACTAGGGAGCCACAAAACTAGGAAAACGAAAACACTGCAAGCACTTAAAGGGAAAAGAAACAAACAGCAATTACAGAGCCTCCCAAATGAGATACAAGGATTAAAAAAAAAAAGGTAAATCAATAATGTTTTCTCTTTCTACTATAGATTAAACTCAGCTCCACTTTTGTGTACTACACATTCATTAGTCATAACAAATCTTTGATCTTAACTAACAGACAGAGGCATAGAATAGCAGTGTATTTAAAGGATCCAGTCAACTTCCCTGTAGTACTGGTGATGAATTTGTCCCTCTATTACCATAGAAACTGAGTAGAACTTGCAAATAATCCCTCACTCAAATACACTATGCTATCAACAATCAATATTTGCAAAATCTCTGACAATGACCATCATGCCTGACAATTTCATAGGAACAAGAGACTGGAGAAATTTGTTCTTCTGAGACTGATACTTTTGTGTATTTAACTACTGCTTAGATTTTTAACTCAACACATAACTCAAAATATTCGTGCCTGCTTATCAAAAGTCAGAGAATTAGATAGTCCTAGACAAGATACATAGTTTTGGGGTTTTTTTTCTGGGGTACAATAGCAGCCAGATAAGGAACTCTCTGAAAAATTGATTATTGTTCTTTCCCCCAAATACCAGAGAAGAATATCTGAAGTCCCAGTAAAGTTTTCCAACTTCCTTTAAATGTTGTGTCTCTCACTTTTTTTCGACTTCTGAAAAATTCCCTCAATGTTTAAAATGCATTACTCATCTTTTCAATAACACCAACTGAAAGATTCACATAAACTGTTGCAGAAGAGTCTTTGCAAAATAGATGCTGAAGAGCAAGTGAGCCACTGATAATAGTCTTATCTCAATGGCCTGGACTTCAGGCTGAGGTTTCAGTATACCTTACCAGGTTAGTCAAGTCACCTCATCTTACAGTTCGGGCTGCTGGACTGATACAGCTGCAAGGCATTTATCTTCTCTGTACCAAGATAGGAATGGCAGCCTTTGGCAACAGCACAACACATGCATTTGCTAAACAAACATACGTCTGAGCTACAGTCATGAATAAAAGTATGTCTCTAGCTTAGCTTAACTGGCTTTGGAAGTGAACCAAGACAAACTAAATTAGAATTCAGTTAATTATGTGTGAGAGCCTCCACAAAAAGATTAATGTGAAGTAACTATTCCACTCCAGAAGGTAATTCAGATTATTCCCTTTTGCTTCTGTCCTCCCCACATGAAGAAGCCATTTATAAATCAATCACTCTGTCCTCAACTCAGATGGACTTTTAAGAACACATGGTTTAGAAACAAATAAATTCCATCAACTCCAAAACCCCCACCTATGTGCTTAAAGGCGTTCACCTCTAAATACACTAAGTTAGGCCTTATGCTTATTTTGCACACGTTTCTCCTCCCCTTGGCAACAGGAACTTGTACATTAGTATTCAAAGAAACCAGAGTAAGGTAGCAATGCTGTACATTTAAGCGTCCCACTTTAGGGAACATAGTATTACCAGCATAATCAAAAACTTGTCCATTTAAAAGAAATGCTCTAGTCAAAACAGAAATTATGGTTTCATACAGAGATTACTAGAAGCTACCTTTTGGTCCATGTTGTGAGGCAGTCTGATCAGACTCTTGCAGCCTTCTCTTCCAGCCTCAAATCTCCAGGAAATTGCTGGAAAGCAGTTATTGTTTTAACCACAAATTTCAGTTTAAATAACCAGCCTAAATTTATGGCAGCTGCATATCCCGGTAAGGATATAGCCTTCCTTAAACTGTTCCACTAGTAAAATCTGTTAGAAAACAGAGGAAGCACATTTTGCACAACATTAAATTAGAAGTACTGAAATGTCTCCGGCTCCTTTTGGTTTTGCTTTTGCAAAGCTGGAGAGCAAAGTTTGTCCAATATTCATACCTTTGAAGTCTATCTAATCAATGAGGAGTATGAATCCAGAAAAAAATCTAAATGCCAGAAGATCAGGTTTTTTTTAATGAGAGATAAATCTATCTGTCCAAACCCTACTGGAAGACACTGTTTATAACAGTCCTGTGGCACACGGTAGTACTCCAATAGATCTTCCAGTTGCCCATGTGTCCAATCAGCCCAGCTTCCTAAGCTTTTAATCATCAGTTCCGCTGACTGGATTGGTGCTCATCCTACACTGACAAGCCCTTGGACTCCCCTGAAGCCTGAGTGTTTGAAGGCTGAATCTGCAGCTGCAACACTAGCATGCTGTGAAACCATCTGGGCAGTCTCGTAGCGACTGTTCATCTAAACATCATCAAAATGCAACACTGATGTGTATTTTAACTTCTGCTCAGTAGGTGATAAAAAGAGCGTTTTACCCCAATTTGTGGCCCAGATACATTGGACACTAAATGCATTACCTTCATTTTTGTTTCACTTCAGAGTGAGAATCAATAAGAAGTACCCTTTGCAATGGATCAGCTCAATCCTCTGGTAGCTGCCATGGCATCTGCTGCATGGGTCCTAGTCACACCCTGACACTAAGCTACTACAGGGTCATTCACAAATCTCCACAGAATCTTCAGGCCACAGGTCACTTTGCTTATTTTAAGAGTGAATTTTCTGTCTGGATTGGAAAATGCCTGTACTGCTCCCTGCCACTTCCTCTTCCCTCTTTCTCTCTGTCCCTCCCAGCTTCCAAAGCTGACCTTGTTAACGCACTATCTGGAAAAAAGAAAGCTTTCCGAGGAAGTCACTGTTTCACTGACTGACATCTCCGTTCTCTCTTGATACTGCCTGAACAATTTTATTCTCATGTACACACTTATCTTCCTATTGCATGCAATTGTGTGTCTGAGTGGTAAACGCAAGTGTAATTATGCCAATTTCCAGCCTGTCAAAGTTATTGCAGTGATACAGGTCAGTGGCTCTCCTGTTCCTCCTTTTCACTGTTATAAGCTCACCCTAGAGACCGTTAAGCTGGAGAAGAGCAAAGATAAACCAGGCAGCAGAAACTATGGAGAGGAAAAAGAGCTGGGAAGGCTGACACAGCAGCTCACATCATCACAAGCAGATGATTCGTTGGACAGTGAGATTCCACTTTGTGAAATCTTTAATTCATTCATTTTTCACTCCACTTCATATTTGTACTTATTCTAAACCTCAGAGTTTGTGCTGCTTCCTTGGTTTTCCTTTTAATTGTGAAGTAGAAGATGAGAAAGCAGCACACTGGTTTTCCATCTAGATTTGCAATCTAAATTTGTAGTTTAAGCACCCAGCAAAAGGACACTATGTCTAGTTTCAGACTGCCTTCTTTATCTATAAAAGCAGCAGAGCTTCCAGAAAAGTGTTTTGCAGGAGCTGGGCAGTAACACCAAGAAAATTGTTCTACATGGGCATGAGGAATAGCAAGCTTGTAGAGTTCAATGGCATGTGGAAAACCTCCAGAGAGTATTTACCTCATTTACATGATGTTTACCAGTCATCACAGAGCTTAGAAACAGCCAAAGTCATGGCTCCAACAACAGAGGTAATTTTCAGTGCAGAGAGGAACAACCATATGGCAGCGCATAGACTGAAAGGGGCATACATAAGGTAAGAGCTCAGATTGAGCACTGGGAGCCATGGACAATTCCAACTACAGCGCAGTAAACATCCATCAACAGTTTAACGACAACTACCTGTTCCAGATATGAACAACCCATCCAGCTAGCTGACAAAACATTCAAAACATCTCTTTTCGCAATCCCCGCCAAAGGGGAATGAAGAGAGCTGAGGCACAGCATTAGAGCTTTTTTCACACCCTCTCCCACCTTGACCGTCTCAGGAGTCTTTCTTTCAAAGGATTCCAAGGAATCCCCCTCTGTAGATGAAACTCGGTGCTTTCTAACAAAAATCAAGTGATTCCTTGACTTGCACTGAAGAGAGACTGTCCTGCACTCAAAAGCTCAACAGAGAAGACAGGAGGTAAACAGAACAGCATTACAAAAACAAATTTGCAACTAAAATGTCCAAACACTAGAGTCTTAAATCTCTCTGTGCTCCTGTGGATGCAAGAAATTGCACTATGAAATAAATAGCATCCTTCCTCAGCAAGGCAGTTCCAAACACTTTCCCAGACCCTCACTATTCACTTTTCCATCTGAAGAGTAATAACTTGTAACAATAGAAAGCTAAAAATCCATACATGGATCCATTTCTGGTAACCACATCAGACTTTCAAAAGGAACTTACAGTATGCTCCATTGATCCTCACCTTCTAATTCAGACGACCTGTTTAATTAAGATTCAGAGCTTGTCTCTTATCAGGCCTAAAGGCTCCAGCTAAAAGCAGAGTCTGTTTGTGCTCAATAATGTGAAAATACCTAGAAAGATGTGCCAGTCAAGCATGATACCCCTCAGGAGGAATGGTTCACTTGCTTGGAAAGTATGCCAGTTACTCAAGGCAGGTGGTATGCAAGGGAGCAAAGTGGCTGTCGTTGATACCTGGTCACCTTTAACTGCTCAGGCCATATATCTAGTAGCCCTTCACAGGCATGAAATTGCTTAATGTTGGGGCAGCTTACTCCAATGTTTCTTCCATGCTCCAGACTTGTTGATAAATTAAGTAGTCAAGACAAAAAAAAAAAAAAAAAAAAAAAACCCACCAAAAAAAAGAA